>MKYO02022345.1:1411-98723 GCA_002013955.2 Citrus medica | reverse complement strand
AAAAAGAAAAAGAAAGAAAAGAACACGGTCTCTGCAGAGTTTCAATTTAATAATGAAATTGCAGCAATTTTAACACTAGTTCTGAAAAAAAAAAATTATCAAACAGTCTCACCCAACAACCAATTCAATGACTGTAAACACTAATTCTAAAAAAATATATATATTCTATAATGAAACCGGAACATTCGAAAATAAACCCTAAATCATAAATCTAACTCATATTAAGAAATCAAATTTGCATCTTGATCATTCATGTGGTGAAGGATAGGAGCGAGGGTGGAGGAGCCATACTGTCTTGTGGCTAGGAGCCTAGGAGGTCATGGAGCTACGGTGTTGGACAGCGCAGTGCAATGTCACGTAGCAAATCAAGATGGCGTGGTGGTGGAGCAAGGCTACCGTACATTCGGAGGAGAGAAGAGAAAACGAAAATTGCTTGATGGGTGTTTGGAAGATAAATGTGAGAAACGTCTTTTGATTCTTTTGTTTTTGAGATGTAATGCAATTCGATATAAATCCAATTCAACTCCACCGCAGTAAATTTTTTTTTTATTAATGCAATGCCGTGAAACAGCCAAACGCGAATATTGTAATTTTTTAATTCAATGTGAGACTAATATAATATAATGAAGGGTGCCAAACACGTCCTTTAATTCAGTTCATATTAATCTAAAATCTCTCCACCTGAAATATTAGTTGAGCTTGTCGTCGCAAGGATAGAGACAAATGACGAACGAGAACCAACTACATTGGACAAAATAAGGGTAGAGACAATTGACGAAAGAGAACTAACTACATTGGACAAAATAATGGACCTTTTTCTATCCATGAGAACAAATTTCCGAGCCGTATCACATGGATAAGGGCCCAGCAAGCTGCTAGCTGGCTTTATACCTGTCACTAATTTCTATTTGTGATTTAATTTTTGTTTCTTCATTAACTAGAATATGATTCACCGGATGAGAAGTTACATCAAACCTTTCAGTGATTTTTGATATTCCATTTCGAACTAGCTGCACAATACAACAGTTTCTAGACAGCACCCACGTCTACGTGCGTTATGCATTATTTTTCCACTTCAGGTTCATGGAGTGAATCCGCGTCTTTAAGCAATGTGCAGCAACAAGCAAACCCTCCGGTGTAACTACCAAACAACTGGCAGCGAAATCTTGTTCTGATATTGATCATGAGGATGCGTTATATAATTTTACTCAAGGCAAAGGCAACATAGGCGAAAGGAATCAAGGATCCCATGCATGTGTAGTCAACGATTAACAAACACCGAGTATACAAAACCATATAACTAATTCAAACAACGCTATACCTTCACAGAAAAGGTCTATAATACATCATGTTCAGATCTAAAAGAGATTAATTTACATATGGTTAAATTCATGGCATGGAAGCATCTGCAATACAAGTTTCATAATAAGCGGTAATGGGTATCTACCTCTACTTCGGTTTCAAGGTCAATGAATCCCCAGCAGGAGCTGAATAAGTCTTAGATTTCTTCATTATGATTCCATGATTTGTGATGGTGGGGGGCTTGTTTTTGTCTTCTCAGGACCTGCAAATCGGTTTAGCAAAAGTATAAGAAAAATTCAAGAAACACAAAGTAAGAAAGGAAGGAATCTCCGATGACGAACAGGATTGGGTATCCTCAAACTTAATGACAAAGTTATCTAAACTTTTCAGTCTTCGACATCTACAAGAGAATCATGGCATTCTAACAACAGTATGTTAAGCTATAGTATGGTGCATACCATATATGCCGCGGATCTCTACTTCTCGCCATTCTTGGACGAGGGCACAGCAGCAACACATAAAATGTGACAAGAAATCATCAACAAAGCCCCCCTGCCAAAGGAAGTGATTTAAGCAGTAGAATATGTGGAAACAAATTAAATGAAGATCAATTATATAATTTGGTAATTATTATGAATCTTATTCTGCTGTCTGCACATGTTCTTGAGGAATCAAATTTTTTTTGAGACAAACGATTTTGAATCATTTAATTCTCTTTAATTATTTTCTTTTCTACATTAATACAACTTCACACATAACCCATCAATTGAGCCAGCACAAGTAAATGATTATGAAAATGATCATATTTTAGAAATACACAACAATTAAACCATATATTTTAGGTGAGGGAAAAACAACATTCAGCAGGTTTATAGGGTATTGATGACATAAGGAGATGATCTTGCAGTGGCAAGGAGAAAATACCGCGATGTTCAATGTCTTACGAAGCTTCCTTCTGATGCAGCAAGTATAGCAACAGCATGACAATATCAACGAATATGCCATCAGTTCATTACATGCTTCTGCAGAAGCTGAAGACCATGGAAACAAAACTTTGCCGTGTTAGCTTTGAAGTGATAGCAAAACCATGTTGAGAATTCCAAAAATGCTTGGATGTTAAGTTGACAATTATAGAAGATTAAAAAAAAAACAAAAATTAAGGGTGATTAATGACTAGATCATTCTTGGTCAACCATGACGTTCCAGTTAAATCCCAATACTGCATTTTACAACCAAATAAATTGTGTAAATCAAGATCAGAAAATAATACTAAAAACCTTTGAGCATTAGAATCACTAGTTCCAAAGCATGAGTCTCAGAAACACATAAACCATCACTTTAGAACAAAACTAGATCACCAGCGTGTGTGTGTGTGTATATATATATATATATACATATTTTGAGAAAAATGAAAAAAAATGAATAAATTCTCCTAATAGCCTCAATTTCGACATATTTTTGTAAAAGAGCTAAAAAACGAAAATTATATTTTGCAAATAAGTAATTCCTGGATTCACGAGCCCACGTAAAATGCACATTATATGCAGCCACATTCCAACTCTATAATAAGTAATCACGGGACATGTAATTTGAGAGTTCAAAACTGATCACAGCATCAGAATACAACTTACACATGTGCCTGCTAGTTGCCACAGTAGCAATCTTTGAAAATGTGCCACAAGGATAGAAAAATGTCTTCATACCTGTGATGTAGACAAGCTACTAAGAACACAAAGCATGGCTTATAACAGAAAAACAAATAATTGAAAAATACAAACCCAATCTGGCAGCAAAAGCAGTGACAACTTATGATAGAGGTTAGCTACTGACAGTATATGATTAAGGGCTCAACTTTACTAGCATAAATCACGCCAGATCTTACTATTAGAGCAGATGTTAGAACAATGGTGTTAAAAATACTATCAACATAATTAGACCAACAAAATACAACTTTCCAACAGAGAGCTAATAGTGATAAACAGCCTGAAATGACATACACAGAAGAGGTTCTGAACAACAGCCAAGCAAATCAGTGTGCCATTCTTCATGCTGATAAGAACCTTCCCTTGACAGCAGATCACGTCCTGAAGAAACTGAAGATGTGTTTCTGGAAGAAAAGGTTGCATCAAATTGTAAGTCTTATGAAGTGAACAAAAATCATAATGAAGTGCACAATCAATGTTTCTTGATCTTGTAAAACATGTCTTTGAAAAAAAATAAAATAAAATAAACTGACAAAATTAAGATTTAACAGTCAGTAATACTAAACAGATGATAGCATCAAATCTCATAACCATGCAACCAAATAGATGGCTGAGCAGAAAAGCTGCCAAAAATTAAGAGAGTGCACTTAGTAAAATCCTAAAAGTGAAGTTCAAAACACATTACCAAATCTAAGTCCAGTTACATACTGCTTTTATTATGTCAACAAGACCTTATTTATCAGTATCTGTACCGCCAAATATAGAGCAAATAGGAGGCGTATATATATGTATATAGTGTGATTTACATGTTATCATAAACACATTTTTTTATCTTTTATTGCTTTCAATCTCGTATGCAAAATAAGTCAAAATAAAACAAACCTTGAATTTGTGCGAGCATCACTTTTGTTAGATTTTTCATTAAACGAATGATTTTTCCCGTTATCGGTGTCTGAATAGTTACACTCCACTTTCTTAGAACTTTTCTTCGGTGAAACCTCCTCTGGAAGATGATTCGCTGAAAAAGCTTCCGTGACATCAATCAAACGTTGAATCACTTCGCACTGGCTCACATCCATTTGAGTTTGTGATCGTTGTAGCTCCAGCTGAAGCTTTTCATTTTCCTTTTGCAGCACTTCGTTAAACCCCATTTTTGGATAGGAAGTAGATAGAGTTTTCTTCAAAACCATAGTTTCATGTTTTGAAGGTTCCCGTCTCAAGATAGCATCTTGCATCTTTTGATCCTCCTCATCCAATGTATACTCACGTTGATCCTTCTCAATATCTTCCAATCTCTCCTGTCAATATCAAATGACCAAAAATAATTAACTTCAATTAGGCTGCATAAACACAAAATCATACAAACAAATAAACCAAAAGTCAAGCAGAATACAGAACTCTCATAAAAACATAACAAGCATCAGATTTTACTCCAGCTGTGAGGCAAAATTAAAGGAAATAGAATTGCATGTATTCATCAACAAAAGCAATAGAATTCATGACTGTATCTTCAGACATTATAATAGTGATTATGTCGATCTCCCCAAGTTCCAATCTAATCCAATAATAGCAATGAACTTCTTTTCTGTAATTCAGTCTTCATAACTGGATCTTCAGACATTATTCACAAACAAAATCGGATGCACAGTAGATCTTATTGCAATTGAGTGATTATTGAAACATATTACAACAAGATTATAAAATAATAATAGAGCAATGAATATACCCTGACACGAGCATTATCCACGAGGGTAATGAGGGGAACGATCTTCAAATACCGATCAATCTCAGTCTGCGCTTTTCTAAACTGATACACGATGTTCCATCCCATGGCAAGCAAATAAAGATAACTTCGATCCTGGCAACTATTCACCAAAAGGTACGACCTTCTCAGCGCATCCTCCAGCTGTTCAAGAGGTTCCCGTGTCTCCGGATACTTCTTAAGCTCAGAGATCTTGAGCTGCTCCAGCAAATTCCCTATCAACTTCAGGTGCTGCGCAAATTGCCTGCAGTTCTTCTTGTGCATTCTCGCCGTGCTCGCTGCTTTTACTATCACTCCTATCAAACGAACGGCGTCAAAGCCCGCCAGCTGGGCCACGTTCGCTATCTCTCCAAAATGCTCCCAATTTGCCATGTTTATTATTCAATTTAACTGAACTCCGTAAACACTGACCCAAAAAAATTTACAAGACTAATCAGGAAATGCTGAATTTGAATATCCAGTGAATTTGAGAGAATTTTTACTTTGGTCGTTACCTCGTCAAATGAAATGTATTAAAAGAAAAGGAACGGCGTCGTTTGCAAAAGTTGCTCCAGTTGCATTGTCTAACAGGCACTCCTCGTCGGCAAGATCTCTTCGGTCATTTCATTTAGACTCGAATATCGTCAATGATTCTAAAAAAGCCAATAAGGATTCGCTCAAACAAATATGAAACAATTATAAGATTCCAAAAGTCTCAAAAATTAGCCATGACGCTTCTTGATTGTCACATTTTCAAGCCAAAAAAAAAGAAATAAATTAAATGAATAAAGCAAGTAATAAAACAAAAGATATCCTTTGCTTGAACTCACTTCAACTTGAAGAAAGCGAGAAGCAAAAAAAAATAAATGCGAATGCTCATGAAACACTCACCTAGTTGGCAACTTGAAATTCATTATTTATTGGTTTAAATTGGTAGCTTTGAAAGAAGAAAACAAGAAAGAAATGTCAAAATGGAAGAGAAAAAAGAACATTGAATTTAGGGAATGACAGACATTGCTTTGCGCGGAAGGCAGTTTCTTCTTCTTCTTCTCAGTGAATGGATTTGGACTTTCTGAGCTGAGAGAGAGAGCTCTCCAATCTCTCTCTATCTATTATCGGTCACAGTATCGGTGTGTTTTTGGATTTTTGTCTCTGTGCTGCTGTGTGGCCTGGAAGTGGCATTCATTTAACAAGACTAATGAGGAATTAGTGGTGGTGGTGGTGACTGGAAGTACGGGAATGCCCCTGGGTGGTATTTGTATTTACGAAAATTATTGGTGCCCTGGCGGGGGCGAACTTCACGGGACTGAATGCCAGAGTGTGGATTTCGTTGACTATGATGAAGATTTAGGGTCGGATGCTGTAATAGAAAAGCGCCAGCTGGCATCACTCTTTGAAGATACACCGTAATTTGCTTTCTTGCTGCAGAGTGCTGCCCGAAACTCAAGATGTCACACAAAAGGATAACGACCATGTGTCATTATGGCTAAAGCAATACTACTTTTCTAGGTGGCCCTTTAAGGCATAATAATGGCGATGGGTAAAATTAGTTGAGAGCCCATATTCAACTGAATCGGCTTATATATAGTTTCTAATTTCTGGTCCTGTGAAATTCATGAAAACATACGAATTTCATTACATCTGATATTAGATTATTTAAGGGTGCGGTTTCTCTAACTTAAAATTATAATTTTAAATTTTTGATTTAATTGTTTATTTATTAGATTCCGTCATTACATTGAGTGAATCCAGTAAATAAAAAATTAAATGATTTTTTTTTAAATTAAGAGAACTCTCTCATTATTTAAATTCAAGAGTAGTAAAACGGAAGTGAGATGATAGAAAAGAAACTCAATATTTTTATTTCCAAATGTAAATATAACCTTAACAAAAAGTTCAATAAAGAAATCTTATTCCAACTATGGTTGGTCAATAAAGCCAGTTTTTCTGTCCCAAGTGTCTCTTCCCTTTCATCCGTTACCATTAGTGCAAGAAGCTGCTTGCTTTGCTGTCGCAGGTCTTCTTGCCCCTCATCCCATGCCTGGGGTAAATTCTTTGAACTCCGGTCAATAGACTATCTTTACTTGATGATTGGCTATATATAATCCAATTAGTTCAATCTAATTTTAAGAGTGAATCAGTCTAATATTATCTTGTAAGTTTTAAATGTAGGATGTGTTTGAGATTGAAGTATTGTATTTTATAGCTGCTGTGGAAAAAAATATGTAATTATGACATAAAAATTTTAAAAAAATTATTAAAAATATAATAATTTTTTTATTATATAAATAAAAAATCATATTAATATAATTTTCAAATTACAATAGTTAGTGTTTATCAAACATTTTAATACTGTAACTTTTACTCAACCTCAATTCCAAATAAACGCACCAATAGTCCTAAAGCAATGAACGGTGAGAATATAAAATATTTAAAAACTACACTACTTGTTTAGCAGTTTTTAAAAATAAATTTATACATAATAATTAAAAAATCATTGGATGAGTGTATATAATTTCTCCATTCACGGGAGCAAGTGATGTGGCAAAACAGTTCAAAGGTCGAGATCTCGGAACGGGGAAAGGCTAATACTGTAATTCGACGCTGCCGAGCAACAGAAAACAGGAAAACGCATATTCTATAGTTATATCTCAACGTCCGTTCGCTGGCAAATGCCACGTGGACCCATTACGGGACGACAATGACGGGGCGCACATGCCGTCCAATCACACGTTTCCACGACTTTTCATTTTAATTTCTGGGTAGCGTCTTGTTTGATCGCTCGCCTTGTCCACGACCCACAAACAAAAAAGGGCCCCATGTCATATGTATTATTTGATATTTTTGGTAAGCACTTGACTTGCATGATGACTAAAAGTGATTGATTAATTTATCAATATTTTTACTTTGCCGTTGTTGCTTCAATTCACGCCTTTCTTCTATAATTGGCTACTGCCTCCGTGATGTGTGATTCACTGATGTTTTACCTCCTCGCCAGCTTTTTGCCCCTAGTCCGGTTGAGTAGTGGTATTTAGCTAGGAATCTGAATTGGAATCCTTAAAAAAAATACTGAGTAGCAATTTAAAATATTGACTAAATTAAATTTAAAAAAAATCTTCATTACCAGCTTTTGAAAGGGTTCAAAACTAACTCTTGGGCTTCTGACCCGTGAACCGTTGCAGTCAACTATAACTATAAGTCAATGGTTTAAGTTTTTATAAACTCAACTTTTGATAATTAAAATATAATTATATAGAGAATACTTGTAATGTCTTTTTCTCTTGTAAAATATTAATGGAGTAAGGACATTTCTCTTTTGTGACGGATATTTGGCTAGAGCATGTATTTTATAAAATAAAAATATAATAATATAAATTATAAGTATTTATGTAATATAAGTCTTATGTATATATATTTGATTGTAAATATCAGTGCAATAATCTACTATTATAGTAGTTGTAAATATCTGTTTAATACAGTAACATGATATATGTGTAATACAATAACCTGATGCTTAATCAGTTAAAAAAAAAGATTCAAAACTAGTAAATGTTAAGGAAATAAGCAAATGCAAAGAAACCTGACTAGTTATGTGCCTTTATAAAAGTAAAAGAACAAATTTTGCGATTGTTATATTTGTCATCAGGGTAATCAATATAATACTAATTTGATATGTTATTTATTGCGGTACAATTTCGAAAGTTTATATAAAAATAGGTAATAACTAACAATTATAAATATCGAACTAAATTTTAATGGATTAATGTGAAACTTAGAAAGGAATTGTCTGCTAGCTCGATTTTCATGATTAACTAACTGCATTTTCAATTTTAACACGCAAATCCCCTACTATGCACGCACATTTGTGGGTAGGGAATTGTTTTCGATTATTCTCAGGTATAGATTCATTTTTTTTATAGAGCTAAATATCTTCTTTTTTTTGGTACAAGGGGCTCTTCACAAAAGTAAAGGGCGGACAAAGTGGGAAAAGACTACAATTACAAGGGCTCTTAATATTTTCTTAATTTTCTAATCGATTGTAATTAGAACAGTAACCCATATATGGTAAAAGTCGATGAACAAAGTGACTAATAATTTAGATAATAGACTTGTTTATATTCATTATTCGAGAAGCATTTTGAGTTTACAAAAAAAAAAATTATGTTGGATAGAAAAACATCCAAATACATTATTATTAATGCGAGTCCTAACAAATGACTCCACGTGAAACGAATCGAACACACAGGACTCTGGCGGCGATATCGTGTTGAAGAAATGAAATTAAAGTGAAAAATGGGACAACAACATTTAAAACAATTCTTCCCCATAACTATGTCCCCCCACTAACTTGAAGTAGGAATTGTCAAAAAAGTACTGAAAGCAAAGCGATGGGGCAGCGGTACTGAACATTAGAAAGAAAGAAAGAATAAGGGCAGGTAAAACCGTGCATCTGAACACTGATGGAATAACGAGAAGTGCCAGCATGCCTTTGTATAAAATAAAGCAGGTAAGCTGGCAAATTGTCGTCTATAGAGAGTCCGAGTGGCCCTTTTGGCATAGGAGTTAGTGGAAGATAAGACCTCAAATTTTCTTTCGTGAATTGTACATTAAATACACCTGCGTTTTTACCTTTTCTTGAATTGTAGAAATTTGAATTATGCATTGAAATGATCGTTGAACCCACATTGAAAAGCACAGAAAATGTTGGTGCACTGTTGAAAATAGGCACCACCATACCAACTTCGTAGTGAATGTTGGCTTTATATCCCTATCGAAATTGATGGCGAAGAGACCGCCGGGTGGATGTGGATTTAAGCACTTTATTGCCTCTCGAACCCCAAAAAAAATAAGTGAAATATAAATAAAACAAATATAGAAAACGCCTTAGCTTATGATTAAAAAGAAAGCAAAATTTTGGTGGCTAAATGGTCCAGTTCGGGCACAAAAAGGGTGAGACTACCAATTGTTAAAGGGTTGTTCATGAATGACGAGATCCCATTGAAGTTAGATGGAAGAAATGGAGGATAAAGTTGAGTTGTCTGTTTGAGAAGTGAGAGGCGAAGTGTCGTTTCTGTTAATTATTATCATTATTTTTTTCTTCATTGTTTTAATTTTAGGAATAACTTTTTGCGTTTTTCTCTGATGTTGGTGCCGTCTTTTGCACGTACTTAAAGAAAATTGTTTGTCGATTGTTAATATATATATTATAATATGTTTGTCGATTGAGTCTCTTTCAATTCTAGCTACGCTTGTTATGTGCACCAAATACATACCTTTCAAAATCAACTTTGTGGCACATATTTCATATAGAGAGAGCAGCCAAATGGTTTTGCACGCATCAGATTTTTTTTTTCCTTTTTTTTGAATATTTGTCCTTGCTATTGCAAGAAATTTATTAAATAAATAAAATGAAAGAACAACTTAAAAAGATTAAGAATGATTAAATTATTTTGGGTTTTTTTTTGTTTTGCTTTTAATAGTAAGATTATTTTAAGGAGAGTGAAGAACGGGTAAATGGTCATTTAGTTCTTGTATTTCGACTTGAATATAATTTTAAAACTTATATTTTTAAAAAAAATAACTCAATATACTACTGTTATTAAATATCTTACAATTTTTACGCTTACTTTTTATTGACTTCTATTCTATGATAATACCCAGCAACAATATTCTTGAAATCAATTAATTTATCTAAAAAAAGTTTAATTAGTAAATTAATCAATAATTATTTATTAGCAAATTAACCAATGAATGTCAATACGAAAGAACTAGTACTTATTGTATCTTTTCAACAAACTTACAAATAATTGTATATAAAAATTTAATTTACCAAATTAATCCTAAAAGTAAAATAATAGCATAAAAAGTTACATCAATTTTATTTTGTTTTTAAGGATAATTTGATAAACTAATATTTTTTTCTTTTCATTTATATCTCCAAAAATATTATTATAAGGGTATTATTATAGAAAGAATTAAAGATAAGAACATAATATATTTAATAGTATAGAGTATCTTAAGGTAAGTTTTAAAATATAAAAAATAAATAAATTCGTAAGTCAAAAAATAAAAACTACACGAACATTTATTTCATAACAAGGAGCAAAAGCATGCAAAATGTTAATTTGCTTTCTTATCATATGTGTGAAAATAAAAGTGTTGTGATATTTATATATATATATATATTTTAATGTTCATAATAAAAATATTCTTCAGCATTTCATGCAATCACGGATGAATTGATACTCCAATTGATATCAGGAGTACATTTCTGCATATTATATTAGAACAATGTTATCGACAATCTTGATGATTATATTATTCGATCAATATTCCAAGACAACAACCTTGTCTTACAATTAATGGAATTAGTGTTTATATATTAAAATAACTTATTGTCAATTGTCACGAAATGATATTCATGTGCTTTAGTGGAATAGTATGTTGTATTTATGTGAGGCCAAAAGGGCTAGTGGTAAGTAGCTAGTAGTAACGTCACGTGGAATCATTATAACTTTTGTTAATAACCAAAATCAATTAATAAAGTAAGCAAGGTTTATCGAAAAGATATTAATTTAATCAAGAATGAAGTGGATCATGACAGAGTATCCACTGAAAGCACAGCTGGTATACATTGAAATACGTACAAGGTTGGAAAGCAAAAACGATTGTACTGTTACATGCATTACAACGTATGCATTAAACGCAGAATCAATTGTTAATGATGATATTTATCAACCCCAAAGTCATATCATTATCATATATACGTGCATTTTAATTCTATAAATAAAAAATGCGGGTTGTGCAAACTGAGTTACGTATAAACGTGTACTTGGTGCCAATTATAACCTAGTGATATTGTTACTTAATTACGAGGAGATTCATGTTACCATATATGGTGGGTGAATGATTCTGATCAGATTGCATCTTACAGAATGTGAAACGGATTAGTATGCAAATGTAATATTACAAAACAACGGTGAAAGTAGGGATGACAAATTTTTCCAATGGGATGAGATTCTGCGGGATCATATCTCATTTGGGACGGGATTGAAGTATATTTTTGTTTCATAAAAAAATATCTCACTCCCGTCTCTAAATTTTTTTATCATCTCATTATATATGTGGGATGGAAGTGGGATTGGTAAATTCCGTCCCATCATGTCTCATTGCAGATTAAGAATGAAAAATTTTTCAATTGGGATGGAATCTCGCAGGATCCTATCTTTTTGGGACGGAATTGAAACATATTTTTGTACCAAAAAAAATATAAGGACGAGATTGTGATATTTTTTCATCCCATTTACATATAGGGGACGAGACTGAGATTGATAAATCTCATCTCATCTCGTCCCATTGACAATCCTAGTTGAAAGAGAGAAAAGCTCCGATAATGTCATAAGTAACTTCACCTCAACACAATTCTGTAATTTCTATCACACGCCAGAATAAAACTGGGGATCCGATCAAGATACTGACGAGGCCAATTCAAGTACATTGGTGCTTGAAGAAGAGATAAAGTTCAACTTAATGGCTTATGCTTATATTGTATTTGTAAACCACGTCGATTTTTGTGGTCCTTTTCAGCTCGTGCCTGTCATTATCTTTGTCGTCTCCCATGCTGTAGCCTGTAGCTGCTTCGCTATCTTTCAGTTTCTATCACTACGTCTTCATCATCTCATTCAAGGTAGTAATCCTTTTAAGCTTTCTTTATTTAATTCTTACCTTAAATTTTTTCATATTCAAAGAACCAGGAACTTTGTTTTGATTTATAACTAAAACACATTATCACGAAACTACATAAAATTACACATCAACTTTCACAACTCTTGCATGTGAATTAATTTAAAATTTTATTATTTTATAAAAAAATTGAAATTGAATCTTATTTTTTTTAAAATGATTTTTATTTTTCAATGTATTTTATAGGCTTAAGTTTTTAAATACATTTAATTCTTATGTTTTCAAAAAGATACTCTAATTGTTTTATGTTTATAATTTATTAAATGAATAGATGATATCATGATTTTATAAATGTATGCATTAATATTATTTTAAACTATTATCTATAATTATGTGTAAGTCCAAATTAACAATTAAACTAATCCTTAAGGAATTTTTTATATTATTGTTATTGTTATTATTAAATATTAAAAAAGAATTATAATGTCATATATTCTAACTTAATAGTTAGTATTACATTCTCTTATTATTATTAGTTCATTACTATTGAGTACGGAATTGAGTTTTAAATTTTTAATTTTATTAAATGCACATGACCAAAATAAATAAATAAATTTGAGAAAAATACACCAATCATTGGCATGCCTTCCTAAAAAAAATTAAAAAAAAAATTTTTTTAGGCACGGCACGCGTGGGATTGTTGCATGTGTCGGGGCCAGGCCTGGCTTAAGCGCAAAAAAGGGAAAAACAAAAAAAAAAGGCACAGGATAACGCGAATCATATGGTGACCCGTGCCATACTGTTGTTGCACGTGCCCTCCTTTACCGGCGTGACTCGTTGCCATCTCTACTTAATTTTGCATGTTTAATGGTTAATAGGCGGCTTGTGTTTATGTTTTACGTGGGTAAACCATTTGCGAGAAAATTGAAGGAATTGAAAGTAGAAAAACTTTTCCGAGAGCTTTTGTTCGAAAAACTTGCGCGTAAAAATTGTAGTCTAATATCTATATTATTGCAACACCAAACGAATATTTTCTTCAAAACAGCATGCACGAAAAATTAAGTGAATTATGGTTTGCACATGCTCATAGGAGAAAAAGAAAAAGAAAAAGAAAAATCTAAATTATGAAAAAGTCTCAAAATGACAGGATGAAGGGTAGAGAAAATATCACTCTTTCTCAAGAAGTTTTGGCAATTGAATCGACCTACATTCATAAATATTGCACCCAATGACTTTCTCTCCAAACTACCAACAATCTAATCCTTTGCCTACCTATGTGAACAGAGTTCAAAATTAGTCCCAATAATTTATGAAGGGTAGAGAAAATATCACTCTTTCTCAAGAAGTTTTGGCAATTGAATCGACCTACATTCATAAATATTGCACCCAATAACTTTCTTTCCAAACTACCAGCAATCTAATCCTTTGCCTACCTATGTGAACAGAGTTCAAAATTTGTCCCAATAATTTATTCTCTCATAGCTAGCATAAATAAATTATATTTCTTATCGTTAATACTTTTTTTGAAGAAATTACTTAGAGTAGGCGACGCTCCGTACAATTAAATGGGTTGGGTTGACAATTTTCCCAAGTGGGTTTGCAGAAGGGTTGAGAAATGGGCCTTTAGGCAGTCTCATTTCGTCATGTCCAAATAGACTAACCTCGGGGACTAAAAATGGGCCATCAAACATTGTCCACAAACTCCCCCAAAAAGTGGTATTATGACAATTAAACGTTATCCCACATGCCTACTTGATTTTAATTTCGGTCTCTTTAAAGTCTCGAGTTTCCCTTCACCATTTGTGAGTTCTACTTCGTCTATTATGTGGGGGGTCCAGATTAAGTCGTATGTGCTATGTGTTAAAATTTGATTCACTCTTACAGTAGTTTGGACCGTTTGACTCTTTGACTGCTTTCGAAAGCTCAAGTTAAAAGTAAAATGGACCGGCCACAGTGAATCTTCCAAAGCATAAGTGGACCAGTTTTCATCCGAATCTTATGCTAAAAACACATGGACTGCAATGCCCTGCACATTAACTACCAAAAGAGCGCCCTCACGCGTTATTAATGAGGCGTGAAAGGGTTTAACTGTCCTTTCATCATTCAATGTTATCATACATCCCGCCTGAGAAGGTCCCGCCTTAATTTTCGAGGCAAAAACTCTGTGTCCCTAGACTGCCCTTCTGGTACTTAGTTTTTGGAATCGAACTTGAGTGCTCACATTGGATTCCTCGAAGGGTACCCGCAAATAAACCATCGAACAGCTTCAGTTATATTCTCTGTGATGAAATATTAAGGGTAATTCAGTCATTACGAATAAATTTTATTTCCCTCTGAAAGAATATCTACATTTCAAATCAAGCAAAACCCCACTATTTAATTTAACTCAATCTAATCTAAAATCTAAGCCACGGAATCTCCGCCGTTCGATAAGGCCCAGTAACCTAAGCCAATAAAGACAAGATGGGCCCACCACTCATATCACCAATCAAAAGAGGCCACGTATACAAACAACCCGATTTATATCCATCTCGCTTTCTACGGTTTTTGTTTTCTTGGCAACTACTGCACTGCGTTGAAAAATTTGGCGGGCATTCTAAAAGAATTCGAATAGAAACCAAACCCTAGTGGCCCCATCTCTCTTTCTCCCCCCCTCTCTCTGGAATTCCTTTCTCTCATCTCTCTAAGAAACTCGTTTATCACTTATTTTTATGATTTTTTAATTTAAGTTTTTGTTAAGGTCAGCATTTCAATTTCATTTTGGATTTTGATTTTCGTTCTGATGATTTTTGTGTCGGTTAATCTTAATTTGCGTTTCGTTTTTTAAAGGATCTGATTAAGGATTGCTGAGGAGATCTTGAAAGTGTAATGATGTAAGTTTGGTTGATTGATTAATTTTATTGAATATCGATGAACTTTGAAATATGTATTTCATTTTCTGCTTGGCGGCAATACATAGTGTTTAGTGACAGTTTTAATTGCTAGGGTTATGATTTATTGTTAATTGCATGTGATTGTTATGTATTAATGGGGATCTATTTTGATTGTTTTAATTTTTGTCTGTGGTTTGAAACAGTTATTTGACATTGCATGTTTCAGGATTCAATTTGTGATTTGCTAGACTGAATAATTTTAGAAAAGAGTAAAAAATACTGTACCAATAATAGCAAAGGTATGGGGAAAGTATCTCCAAAAGAAGGGGGAGCAAAAACTCCCAAACAGAAGAGGCGATTGCGAAACTCAAGCAGTAGGTATTTGAAGCCAGGTGCTCTTGCTCAGCAGCTTCGGTACAATAAGGTTTCCGCTGCCAAGTCATGTACTGATTTGGGGAAAAAAAGAGTTGCTGTGTTGGATGCAAAGAAGCTGGAGGTTGATGAACTTGTGACTGAGAGCAAAGGTGTTGATGAAGCCCCTTTGATGTTGTCTCCTGTGGACGTGCTTAAGCAAAATTTTCTAGTGAGGACTCCCAAGACACCAAGAGAGGACGACTGTGAATCGGAGTCGAGGCTTGAGGCTCTTCCTATGGATTTGCTGGTAGTGTTCTTACTTGGTGGTTTTGTTAAGTTTGATTGTTTATGTTTGATATTAAACGTTATTCATGGGCATATTTTATTACTCAATATGAGCATATTTTGTATCTCTTCTTTGGATTGTAATTAGCTTCCATAGATTCTACACTGAAACATATCTTTTGTTACTATTTTATATGAACATTCAATTGTACAGTTTCTAATTTTGTCCGATTCCTCTGTTTTCACTGAATGACCATTTTGTATGTTATTTGTATCTGTCTAAACTTCTACGAAATAATTTTCAATAGTTTTTGAAGAATTTAGTTGATAGAATCCAAATTTTCCTGGAATTCATGGTTTGTACTTAGGAAACATTGTTATATGGCGTACAAACTTTAATAGTCTTCTGCATGTGAGTAGAGGAGCACACATGCAATTTTGCACCATTGAGGGCCAGAATATGTCTATGTCTATCTCTAGGTGTTCCTTTTTTGCAACTATCACCACATGGTATTGTGTATTTAAGTAGAGCAATACAAGGTGAAAGTACGGTAAAAGGAATGCACACACCAGATCAAAAGGGCCGAGAAAATAAATGAAACAACAAACTTCAACTTATTATTGTCGTTAATTTTATAGTCTATTAATTCATTGTTATTTACAGAACTAAAATTTACCCATTGACACTGATTTCTGTTCGTTCTGTGATGCTTGAGGTTAAAATACTCTGTCACTTGCATCATGACCAGCTGAGGCCTGTTTTTCATGTTTCTCGAAAGATTAGAAGTGCTGTAAGTCTCTGTCTCCTCTCTCTTTGTTTGTAAAAGATGATTATCAAGTTGACATGGATGAAGCTGGTGCTGTTGTTGATGACAGGTTGTGATTGCTAGACAATTTTACTTCAATTACACCACTCCAGATCGCTCTCGCCAGGAGATGTTGCAAAGTATGACCCCACGGCCAACTGAGCGTTGGCCTTTTGTGAGGTTGTTATCTAAAACTTTGTCATCATGGTCATTGTTTTAATTTATCTTAACTCTTTATTTATTTATTTATTTATTTATTTTTTGGCAGCAAGGGTGAAGGAAGGGGTGTATTGATGCCAAGTCCCCATACTCCAAAAGCCCCAAAGCATGGTCCCCGGCCACCTTCTCGCATGAAAATCACTGAGATGCGACAAATTGCCGCAGTCCTTTTCCAAGATTCCGCATTCTCTTCGAGGTGTATGGTACCATCTGTTCTGCCAAAGCCCCTTTGCAAATCTTTGGCCTCTAATCGAGTTCTATTCTATGAGGACGAGTTATGCCAGGCTGTTGCTCAGAACAAGCTACGTTGATTTCATCCTGTGGCAACCGTCTCATTGCCTCGACTTTATGTGTATAGTTTGGTTCCTATAGTATTATGGTTTTAGTTAGTTAGAATAGGGAGCATGCAATTTTGTAGCAGTGCTGGGAGTGCTAGGTCATAAGAAACTCCAGATTTGCAATAGGAGTTTGATCAATTTAGATAATGCATGTGGGAATAATGTATTCGGAACTGGTTATCTGTATATTTTTCACATAAGTTAAAGAATGTCTAGTTTTTTTCTCCAGGATCAAGCATTACCAGACTTCTAGTAATTTATATTTGACAGCATTTTCCTGCTAAAAAGAGTTTGATAGGAGCCATCACGCATCAAAAGCATCCACCGATAAGAGCAAATAGTTGATTATATTTATTCGGTGGTTGGAAGAAAGAGCATAATTAGGACATAAATCACTTTTAATACGACTGATGAAGTGGTGAGGATGGTGACAACTGACAAGACAGCAATCTTAGAAAAGTTTGTCCTTATTTTGATTGAGAATTTTCGGGGTAAGGATCTTGTAAGCCTTTTCCGTGGGATGGTAACTGTCCCAGAATATGTATTTGGATGCATCCGGGCATGTCGCTGCATCCTCCAAACGATTGCACAGTATGCTAACCTCTAAATTTCCAGTGCCGCAGCACCCTTTATCTGCCACTTCAAACCCTGAAATCATAAGCGTTTAGCAACAGATCGATACAGATTGGCTTGCTTGTATGCATGTTTCATTGTCCATGTTATTATTCTTTCGTCGCCTGCTTTATATATTGTTTAAAATTAAGCTTAAAAAAGCTCCTACAAAAAGTACTTTCAAATAAAAACGCTCGAATACCTGTATAAAAAAGATTTCATTATTATTTTACTTATCCAATAATTATTATTATTGAATTAGTCTAAACCATTTGAAAGCAGTCGCCTGGACACTAAGAAAGAAGTGGGCCCAATTTTCTTTAACCATTTTTCACATTTTGTTTATATATTACTTATTTCCTTCAAACTATATATATGTGTATGTATATATATGCACACACACATACATATATATTTTATCTCAATGTCACCTCTTTTAAAAAATAAATTAATTAAATGCCTAAAACCAAATAAAAATAAGCTTCTTTCCACAAAAAAAAAAAAAAAGAAGTCTAAAGTTTATGATGGTAGTTCTAGTTTCTATATATTTACCATATTGAGCAGGGTTTTGGATAAGAGAATTCAGTGGATTGTAGATATCAAAGTGGACAAATCTTGAATCCGGAAACTCTTTACTGAGAGAATCAACTACAGATTGGAGCTTCGAGTTATAGATTTGAGCAGCTTGATTGGCAAAATCTGAACAGCCTCTAGCGATGCCCCCATTGAGTGTTCTCTGTACTGGCACACACCCAATTGGTGGTAAACTAAGTACTCCTATTCTCCTTGCTCCAACTCCATACAGTTCCTGCACGATGTCGTTTTCATCCGCACAAAACAAACAACAATTATTACTCAAGTCTTTAGCATATCATATCATATCCACCAACCTCCCAACTGCCTAGCTATAATTACTACTCAATTTCATTGTCATTGATTCACTATATTAAATAAATACTTCCATGCATCACCACTAATTCCCCATGTATATATTGGAGCTTAATTTTATGTTCTATATATCTTCATCCATTTATCTATGTTTTGTCCCGCTACAGTAATTTCACATAATTTTGTACGCATGAGTGTTTAGTAAACATTACTAGATATCATATACAAGTTATTTCTTATCACTTTAGAGCCGTTTTTTTAAGTAGATAGTTGCTCGTGCTACCAAGCAAGCTGTAGAAAAGCTAATAAAGTGCCAAAATAATAATAAAAATTAATGAAAAAAAAGTCTAAATCAATATATTATAAAATAGGGCTCCTTTGGTACAATTTTTTCAAATGAACCTCATTTAAGTAGAGATTTTATTAGTAAAGTTTTTATAAGTAGAGTTTTTACTTTAAAAAATTATAGTTGTTTGATTTTTAGTGTGAGATTTTATTAAAAATTATACAATTAATTTAATAGGTAAATTTTTTAAAGTTATGTTATGAAAAGAATTAAATAAAGTTGCCAAAATAAATTAAAGGACATTTTACATATTTTAATATTTTAAAAAAGTTTTTTAACTTCTACTCCCAAAAAATCTAAAATTTGAGCTTCTATTAGTAGAGGCAAAATAACTTATTTAATCTTCAAAACATCTATTCAAAAAACAACTAAACAATAACAAAAAAATTTGAAAAGAGTCTGTGGGAGCCATTAGATGAACTATACCAAACAGACACTAAATATCAAATATAAGTTATTTCTTATCATTTTAGATTGCCTTTTTATTTTTCTTTTCTTTTTCTAGTAGATAGCTGCTCGTGCTACCAAGCAAGCTGTCGAGAAGCTAATAAACTGCAAAAGAAAAGAAAATAATAAAAATAAAATAATGAAAAATAAGGCCCAAATCATTATATTAGAAAATAAGGGAGATTTACCACACTTTCCCTACTATAATTTTAGGGTTTTGACCACTTAACTCCCTACCATGTTATACTCTTGATGCTAATTAAAAGTTTTATAAGAAAAATTTGTTGTTTTATGGTTGGGATTTGGATGAACTTTCGTCAAAGTTTTAACGTAAAATAGTTAAAGAAATGTTATGAAAAGACTACGATAAATGGGCAAAACTAAAAAAAATATAGAATAAGGAAAAGTATCATTATTGCTCCAATTAAAAACAAAAAAATATGTATGCTACTGTGCTAGCTTAGCTAGAGTACTTACTCATTAGCCATATTTTATGAATCTATGATAAAATTTTCTGCCATACATGAAGTGATTTCAGTGAAAATGATGTATATATATTAAATATAACACACCTGTAAGAAACTTAAAGCAGAACTAGCTGTTAAATCAGTATAGGAATTGATATCATATTGGCCTCTCCTGAATGGAGTTGATAAATAAGTATTTGCAATATCATCACTTCCGGAGACCACCATGAATAAGCCTTTTGATAGTATATTTGCAGTTGCTTCTTCTCCCGCTGTAGCTTTTATTGTCTCTAATGCTTTCTTGAACAAGTCCAATTGATCCGACATTGATAACGCAGACTAATATATATATATATATATATATCATCAAACACAATGAACGTTAACTATTAGAATAACTAAACCAAATGTAAATAAACTTGATCAAAATATTAGAAGATCTAGGGTTAGAGAATTATATAATATGAATATACATACCGCTACTTTTGATGTAAGAGGATCATATCCAGCTCCACCTGAGGCAAAACTTACGCCAGTAACAAGGTCTTGAGGCTTTAGATTTGGATCAAGATATGCAGGCAAGAGCTCTTTAATACCAAATTCTTGAGCTGAAATTTAATTAGTCAAGAGAGTGAAACGTAAAGTTATTTTTGGTTAATTAATAATCTTTTAAATGAAAAAGTTTAGATTAATTAAGTAAATACATGCAATGATTGGGATAAGGCTCATTCAGTCCTCTTTTAGTTGTCACTTTATTTTTTATTGTTCAATAAAAATTTCCTCCGTGCCGCTGAAGCTTGCTTAGAAAAGGGAGAAAAAAAAAAAGTGAATGCATGCCATGCTTATATATATACTGGCAAAATAACTTATTTAATCTTCAAAACATCTATTCAAAAAACAACTAAACAATAACAAAAAAATTTGAAAAGAGTCTGTGGGAGCCATTAGATGAACTATACCAAACAGACACTAAATATCAAATATAAGTTATTTCTTATCATTTTAGATTGCCTTTTTATTTTTCTTTTCTTTTTCTAGTAGATAGCTGCTCGTGCTACCAAGCAAGCTGTCGAGAAGCTAATAAACTGCAAAAGAAAAGAAAATAATAAAAATAAAATAATGAAAAATAAGGCCCAAATCATTATATTAGAAAATAAGGGAGATTTACCACACTTTCCCTACTATAATTTTAGGGTTTTGACCACTTAACTCCCTACCATGTTATACTCTTGATGCTAATTAAAAGTTTTATAAGAAAAATTTGTTGTTTTATGGTTGGGATTTGGATGAACTTTCGTCAAAGTTTTAACGTAAAATAGTTAAAGAAATGTTATGAAAAGACTACGATAAATGGGCAAAACTAAAAAAAATATAGAATAAGGAAAAGTATCATTATTGCTCCAATTAAAAACAAAAAAATATGTATGCTACTGTGCTAGCTTAGCTAGAGTACTTACTCATTAGCCATATTTTATGAATCTATGATAAAATTTTCTGCCATACATTAAGTGATTTTAGTGAAAATGATGTATATATATTAAATATAACACACCTGTAAGAAACTTAAAGCAGAACTAGCTGTTAAATCAGTATAGGAATTGATATCATATTGGCCTCTCCTGAATGGAGTTGATAAATAAGTATTTGCAATATCATCACTTCCGGAGACCACCATGAATAAGCCTTTTGATAGTATATTTGCAGTTGCTTCTTCTCCCGCTGTAGCTTTTATTGTCTCTAATGCTTTCTTGAACAAGTCCAATTGATCCGACATTGATAACGCAGACTAATATATATATATATATATATCATCAAATACAATGAACGTTAACTATTAGAATAACTAAAACCAAATGTAAATAAACTTGATCAAAATATTAGAAGATCTAGGGTTAGAGAATTATATAATATGAATATACATACCGCTACTTTTGATGTAAGAGGATCATATCCAGCTCCACCTGAGGCAAAACTTACGCCAGTAACAAGGTCTTGAGGCTTTAGATTTGGATCAAGATATGCAGGCAAGAGCTCTTTAATACCAAATTCTTGAGCTGAAATTTAATTAGTCAAGAGAGTGAAACGTAAAGTTATTTTTGGTTAATTAATAATCTTTTAAATGAAAAAGTTTAGATTAATTAAGTAAATACATGCAATGATTGGGATAAGGCTCATTCAGTCCTCTTTTAGTTGTCACTTTATTTTTTATTGTTCAATAAAAATTTCCTCCGTGCCGCTGAAGCTTGCTTAGAAAAGGGAGAAAAAAAAAAAGTGAATGCATGCCATGCTTATATATATACATTGCTGAATTAAAAAATCTTTCCATCAATGAGTTTGGACCAGAGGAAGAGGAATGTTCAGACTCTGGTCCTACAGAAAATTGAATTAATTATATATTTACTTATCAAATACCTATAAGGTCTGATGGAATAACTCCATTGGAAAATCTTCCTGTTGGAATTTTTCCTTTAAAATCTCTTCCATACGGGGGAAAATTGCACTTGATAATAGTTTTGATGTTATTGTTGTTGCCCGGATCCGCTATTGAATCTCCGAACACAAAAACTGCCGGCACCGATTCATTTTTGTTTTGGGTTGCTGCATCTCCATTTTCGGAGAAATATATGAATAGAAGAAAAAAGAAAATTATAATTGAAAAAGAAGGGGTGGACAAAGAAGTAGGGTTTTGAGAAAGAAGCTTCATTGTTTTTATTATTTTTTTTTTCTCAATGAATGTTAGCAAGCAATTTTAGAAGCAAAATCGATCAAATGGATTCAGTATGCAACATAGAGGGAGTGAAGATCGATTATTTATTGGACTCAAAAAGGTTGTATTTGTTGGATACACTGTGGTGGTAGCTGGCAGGTTCGCCATTAATTTTCAATTAATTTGGGAAAAGCCACTGATTGTTCTTATATATCATATATGCATGCTTTAAAATGTGAACACAGTGAACAACAGTTTTAGTTAATTTTGCAGGAAATAATTTTGGAGGATCACATCACATTCCTCATCTGAGATGCATGAGCAAGTAAGCACACGTATATCCTCATCTTTTAGCAATCATTTAATGTGGTCGGCCGCGGGTATGACTCCATATCAGCTTATTTACTAATCACTGTGCTTGTATTTTAATAAGCTTCTTATTCTCCACCTCGTAATATTTCTAAGTTTTTTGTTTTAATAAACGAAATGATATCCATTGATAAAAGATTTAAGTCCTTGAATCGTGTTGTAAAGCTTGATTGATGAAATCTTTTGTTGGGGTACAAGATGATTCTGGTCTAATGCAAAAAAAAAAGAGTTATTTTTTAACTTAAGAATGATCAAACTTCCAACAAATTATCTACATGCTAAAGTAGCAACAAATAACTTTAGATACTTGAAATATCAAAATATTTTTAATTTGAAAAAGTATGAACACAAAACTAAGTCATCGATGATTGGGTGTCTGTCAATAATTAATAATAAAATTAATTAATGTCATACAAAAGTCAATAAATAATTGATGGCATATCAATGGTGTTACAAATTAAGTATTTCAACAGAATAAACATAACATTGTTGTAAGAAGAATGAAATTCCTTTTGAACTTTGAGAAGAGTACGCTACCTAACTTGTGTTAGAGGCTTATTAATTTTAAGATTTATATCAATTGATTTTTACTAGGAACGAGGGCCTTAATTTGGAATCATGGTTCAATCTATTCAGTGGTTGTTGACGCATAAATTTGGTCAGCTAAAAAATAAATAAATGAAATGATATACTAAACGCGACATATAATTTAATACAGTTTATATTACGATGTCTTATCCTTTTGTACTGAGAGAGATATTTTATATATAACCCTCTATTGATAATACGAAATTCAAATTCAAATTCCTTTTAGTTGTCAATATCATATATGCAATGCAACGGCAACCATAAAATTTCACATAATACATTCATAATTTGTCTACATACGATCATAAATAATTAAACGGTTGATTGCAACATAGCTATATTCATGCACTTAAGAAGCAGCTTATGCTTATTTGTTTATTTATTTTGTTTTAATTACAATACACCCCACCTTTTCTCAATCCTGAACTAAATGTATCTTATTGCACTTCGGTCTCTTACTTCAATAGTTCAATGTAGGAGATAAACAGTTTGCGTTTTTCTTCGGAAATTAAGCAATTTACTTGTAATGGAATAATGGATCATCATTCTTTGTGCATACGTGTGGCTTCCCCAATTATCACAACCCCCAAAAAACAAGAATCTTCCCATCAGCTTTCACAAGAGAAATCGTGTCAACAAGTAAATGGAGTTGAATTGCAAAAGGTACTTTTTTTCATGACGAAATCTGATGAGTCTTGTTCTAAGTCGTTTTCTAACACATAATTTATATTTGATAATTTTAAAAGGATACCCTAAGTTACGTTAATCGTAACGTACAGTTATATACATCAATAATATTTATAGTAGAATTTATTATTATTGTTGTGTGTGGTATATGTTACGATTAACCTAACGTAACACTAGCCATATTAAAAACATAAACCCCCAACTGTTTCTTTTCTTAATTATTATATCTATAATAATTATTAATTATTAAATTATAGGTTGTCATCAATCATCTTCTTTCATCCTTTGAAAATTATTATATGATATTATTGTTCCCCAAGTATGCTTGGTCGAGAATTCAATAAGAGATCCTTAGTGATTTTGAGGTCCCATTAGTAATGATTTGGAAATATTTTCTTTTTCCCGCTTTCCCTTATTGGTTTTATTTGAAGATAGCTGGAAATTTGTACAAAAATTAAATGCGTAGGCTTTAATGTCACTTGGCGACTAGTTTCGTTTAAATAATCACACAAACGACCATTAGCTAGCAACGACATTTAAATTTGGACGAGTTGGTGGTTGATGAGTATCAATGACCAAGTGGAACTTTGATCATTTTATTGTACTTTCATCATATTATTATATACAGAGAAATGCAACAACATAAAAGTGCCAAAATATTGTAGCGGTGGATTGCACAGGTTGCGGGCAAAGTAATATTCCAATAATGCAAAGTGAGAAGTGTCAATGAATGGCTATCACACGTACTGTGGTTGGATAGTGGATTGTAGAAGCAAATTTAGTACAAGGGCCGAGGGACCATCCCATCCTCATTTATAGAAGAACATGTTAGGTTATCAAACTATATATTTTGGATTATTTTATTATGATTGAAGGGCCCATGTAGATTGTTATATATTTTTTAATATATATTTTTTAGTACAAGGACTGAGTTTTAATTTGGGTACTCAAATTTTATATTTTTTAATATTTTATGTATATATATTTTTTATTTTTTAGTAATTTTATAATTTTAAATTTATTTCAATAAAATTTGACATAAAAATATAAATTTTAAGTGTTAAAACTTTATATATGTATAATAAATGAGTTAAATAAATATAAAATATTTAAAATAATATATATTTAATAATTTTTTTAATAAAATTTAAATTTCAAATTTATCAAGTGATGTCCAAGACCGACCCAACTTTATATCCAAACTAAATAATACCCAACCTACAACACTCAGATACAATTTAAATCCAAACCGAACGAATATTTTTACCACCTCTACCACCTTATCAAAGTTTTGCGTTTGCTTTTGAAATAGTTAATGAGGTGTCCAGAACACTCGAGGAGTCGGGAAGCAGCTCCTGATCGTTGTTTGCACTTAATCGACCCGACTGGCCGGTTCTCACCGCGTGCTGCTCAAAGCAAGGGTCCACTGGGGTTGTCCCACGAGGGGCGACGTGTGCCTTCCAGATTCTTCCACGTACTCCTTCCTAGTCACAAGTGTCAGTATACGACGCAACTTACACTCTCATCATCTTTCATCTTTTAAGTGTCATTAATATATATCTCCATCAAATGATTAATGATGTCGTAGCATTAGCGAAGTCGTTGAAAATCGCCTTTCTCAGAATCACTTCTGGGTACTCCTTGTTTGCTGTAATAATGGGTTTCTTGGAATACGTTTCTGAACTCTGTGACTTTGAGTCCTGCTGGCATTCTCATCGCAAACTCAAAAAGCGCAAGCAATTACAGGTAAAACAAATAAATGTTTGTACCAAACATGCATTCTTTTTTCAAGTAAAATAAGCAGTTTCGGCAGTTTAAGTTTCTAGCATACATTATTGATTAGGAAGTGCTTTTGCTGCCGTCAAAAAGTAAGAACTCCCATCCCTTCAAAGAAATTAAGCATTAGTTTAATTACTTAGCTTTAGCATTAGTTTAGCTGGAGGTATTACGTACGTAGAATGTTTTAATTACAAGTAAGTCCTGGAAAACATGCATGCATCGGGCGAGTTTAATTTCCTTATTTCTGTATTAAAGAAAAATGTTGTTTCAATCCCACGGACGGACGTAGAACGTTGTTTTAACTCGTGTGAGATATATTATACATCAGACGGTGGAGATAAAGATCAAAATGGACTGCGAGGGCTGTGAGAGAAGAGTCAAGAAGTCAGTGGAAGGAATGAAAGGTGTGACGCAAGTGGAAGTGGACCCCAAGCAGAGCAAGTTGACGGTGATCGGCTACGTGGACCCGGATAAAGTTTTGGAACGTGTCAGACATCGAACGGGAAAGAAGGCTGAGTTCTGGCCTTATGTGCCCTACGACGTCGTGCCTCATCCGTATGTGCCGGAAGCGTATGATAAGAAGGCCCCACCTGGGTACGTGCGAAACGTGTTGGACGACCCGGTGGCCGCCCCTCTCGCGCGCGCCAGCTCGTTCGAGGTCAAGTACACCACCGCTTTCAGTGATGAGAACCCGAATGCATGTGCTGTAATGTGATAGATTGTGTTACAAATACTGCTTTGTGCTTTCCTCTAATGTGTGTTGTTGGTATCTCATCGCATGTATTATTACGTCCGTACTACATGCATCCTACTCGGTGCGAAAAGTAGTGTTCTTGCTTGCAAAAATTGGTTGATGAATATCAATCAAAGGATATCATGGATTCTAGCCTTTTTAGAAATCCAAGTTGCCTTATTAAATTGTCCACGGTCTTTGACAAATTAGAATTGACGGTATGCCACTGAACAATCATTCATTTACGTAAAGATTTTACCCATTTAATTTCTTTTGGACGACTGCATATATATCTCTATATATATATTTTGCATATCGTCGTTGTGATATCAATTTCTTATCCACATGCATCAAGTTTTGAGCAATATAAACTTCGCTAATTTAGTTTGAGATTATCTCTTAGGTTTCAATTGGTTCATTTTTTTTAAATAAAGTTTTTATTTAAAAATTTGTAGTTGTTTGGTTGTTAATGAGAATTTTTAATAAAAATTTATGAAATTACTTTAATGGGGAAGTTTTTTAAAATTATGTTGTGAAAAAAATAAAATAATTTTGTCAAATAAATAGATGATATTTTAAATATTTTAACATAAAAAAAAACTTTGCAACTTCTACGGTTCTACTCCTAAAAGCCTAAAATTTGAGTTTTTGTTAATAGAGATATAATTGCTTGTTTAAAATTTAAAAGTTCTACTAACAAAACAACTAAACAACAATAAAAATTATGATAAGAGCTTATGTGATTAAATAAATATTTATGACCATTAGATAAATCATACCAAATAGGTACTTAATATTATAAAAAAATGATAAAGAGAAGAATAACAATCCTTCATAAAATGAAAAAATAAATACGAAAAAAAAAATGTAAGATTTAAGTTTAGTAAGAGACTCGTTAAATAAATAGAGATAAAGAGAATACTCCAATGTTATCGAGAAAACACTAAAAAGAAAATGGTAAAGGAAATCGCCGGTTTTTTTTAATGAAATCTTAGATGTCATTTATCTTTTTGATAATAGCGAATAAAATTTCTGACAGTATAATTTTATATTATTATTCTTATTTTAATATATTTTTATTCACATTTTTTATAAATTAAAAATCATATAATTAAAAATTTAAGAACATAAAATAAGAAAATATTATATTTTGATGTAAATAAGAAATATTATACTTTGATGTAAATAAAAAATATTAATAAGATATTTTTCTTATTTTTTTAAATTTTTTAAATTTTTTATAATAAATATATTTTACATTTTAAAAATAAATTATCAATTAAATAACTCATTTCTCTTTTTTTTAAATTTTTTGATGTCATAAATCTTTTTAAAACTTATGAATAAAAATTAAATAGTATATATTAATTTCATTAAAGAAATCGCCCCATTATAAATATTGTACTGACAAACGCGCCCTTAATTGGAGGGGAAATAACAAATAAGGGTAATTTTTAGGGATCTCCCCTGAGGTTTGAAGTATTAACACTTTGATAGAAAGTATTGATGTAATTACACATGCCTTCCTCGCCGTTA
The DNA here is from genome assembly GCA_002013955.2 of Citrus medica. Lineage (NCBI taxonomy): Eukaryota > Viridiplantae > Streptophyta > Magnoliopsida > Sapindales > Rutaceae > Citrus > Citrus medica. Next base: position 70,260 of record MKYO02022345.1, on the reverse strand, counting down.
GTATAAAAATACATATGGTGTTAGTATAAAAGGATAAATATGTAAAATCTTATTTAAAATTTAAAATAATTCAAAATTACAGCTTTAAGCTTCTTGATGTCTGAGAAATCTTGCATGATTTACTCTATTATCCAATGGTGTGTAATATCCAATGGACAAAAGCCAAAAAAATCTTCACAAAATCAAGCCTGCACTTAGCTTTCTCTTTCATGAAAGCAACACCCAGCACCATTTTCATCTTCCTAGGGCTGTGAAGAAGCATCTGCATTTGCCTGAAACCTTTTCAAGATTAAAAAACATTTTAGCTTCAATTACGAACAAGATGAGTTTTGATGGTGGCCCAAGTCTTCCACGAAGTGAGTACCAGCGGCGAAAGAATTTCATCCGCGATTGGAATTGGAGCGAGAAAGAGGTAATCTTCATTTATTACAATTTAAAGATGTGAATCACATGCAGTAGATGATTTTGTTGAACCTAGGTTACTTAAACCTGAAAATGAGTTCTTTGTATTTTGAATTTTTTTTTTGGGCATGCTGATTTCAACAACTATGAGTTTTGATTTTCTTTATTTTGAGCTAATCAAAGTGTAATGGTAGAAAGCTTTAGCCTTTATGTAAATTTTGATTTAAAAATTAGTGGGTTTATCACTGTCACGACCGAGCATCGTGATTTGTATATACATCGAAGGGGGGCAAAAATGGACATTAAATTCTTGGTCTAAGTTAATCCGCATTCACTGAATTGAGCAATGTGATTGCTATCAATTGGCAAGTTAATTAAATTCTCTGACAAGAAATAGTAATAATTTATCATATAATGTTTTAGCATTAAATCGATTAAAAAAATTTTCTTACTCATTGTAATAATTGTGACTCTTATGGATTTTATAATCATGCAAGTTACACAAGTGTTGAGATAAGAAACTATACATTATATATTGATAGTTTGGCTAATTTAGGCTATTCGGTTTGTACTTTAGGTCATTGATATGATTGTATATGATGATTGTCTAATCATTTTCCTTTTCAAATGATATGATTTTACCGTAAATGCGGTCATGCCAGTCAGATTATATGGAACGAGTCCAAATAACTTTCTAGAACCTACCATTTGAAGTATCCACAAGCTTTGTTTGAGCATCTATAATAAAGCTTATGAGGGTTGTCATTCGATTCAGATATCATCACTTCGGCTCTCATCCGGCACCTGCATATTCGATTTGAAAACCTAACGAGCTTCCTATTAACAAAGTTCCTCCAAGTTGGCTCATAAATTTGTTGCATGCTTGATTGGCTGAATGTGTTTGAGCTCTCATAATCTATTTAGTTGAGACAATGCAACAGTTTCCTTATGTTGAATGCTGCTGTGGATGAGTTGAATGAATGATGAGTTTGAGACAAATGCAGAAATTTTTTATGCCTTTGTTGAATGCTTCTGTTGATAAGAAGAAAATGAAGAATAAATTATACTTTGTGATTTACTAAGCCTCCAATTATAGCAACTGATGCTGCTCAAATTTTTATTGTTTACTTACAAATTTATTTTAGTTTTACTTTTTTTTTAATAAGCAATGTCAATTGCTTCATATAGTTGGGCATTTTGGTCTTTTTTTATTTTTTGTGATTTCCCCGATTTGTAGTACCCATCGGTTCTCATTTATTTTATTTAATAATTTATTATTTTGGTAAGAAGGATATTTTAGTAATTTTAATAGTTAACTTAACTTGTACTTAACGACGAGGGAGGCATGTGTAATTACATCAATACTTTTTATCAAAGTGTTAATACTTTAAACCTCATGGGAGGTCCCTAAAAATTACCCTGACAAATAATAAAGCTCATGGCAGGAGTGCAGTCCCTCGCGTTACCAAACGGACCCCAAACTAAAGCAATTTTTGTGGAGGGACGAATGCAAAAGAATCTTCCACGTGTAGCACATTCTTGTTACCAATCACCCAACGGTGGGCTGCCGCAATCCGTCCATAAATACCCCTCTACTAGCTGCAATTGAAACTTCTCTCTAGGTCGAAGTTTCCCTTTCGGCTGGGGTTATTGTTTCTCGTCTTGTCAAACCCTAACCCTAACACTAATTTTCTCATCTTTATTTCTACTGCCATAATCAAATTTGGCGGGAATATCGTATGGTTCTTCACTAAACCGAACGTCAAACCCTAGCTACGATCTTTTGGACGCTTAAATTTACGGTTTAAGCTGGGGTTTGATTGTATTCTTTTTTATCAGATCCTGTTTTGCGAATAGAGCTATGTCTCGGTGTTTCCCGTATCCTCCTCCTGGATACGCAAGGAATGGTATTCGCGATGAGGCTTTGGTCGAATCTATTAAGGTTTGTTTGATTCAGCATTCGTGGATTCGATGCTGTGTTGGGTGTTTGGCGTTGTGATCAAGTGACGTGTTCGGTTACGAATCTTCTGATTGTGATGCTGATTTGAATGTATTGAACTTTTGTTTAGAACTTCCACTTGAAAATAAAAGAAAAAGAAAACGGACCACATTTCTTTTGTTCAAGAACTCGGGATTAGATATTTTTGTTAGAACTTTGCGCAATCTGGTAGGGGTCGTTACTTTTATGTTCCTTTTTCAGTATACGATTTGATTCCCACTCATCCAATATTTTCCGGGTTTCTGTTTGATATGGCTCGAACAGCCGAACGAAGAAGAAAATGACATTTTGTCTACACATCTTTATTAAAATTGACATATTTAAAACCCAATTTTTCAATGTATATTTTCTTTGGACCAATTTTGACAACATGGCGTACTCTCTTTACTCAAATAATAGAGCTTAAAACTTTTTCGCTGAACCTCCTATTGGAAAAATCCCTTGCTGGCTAGACTGCAGTGTGCCAATCTTTGGGATGATACAAAATTTTATCATGAATTTTGATTATTGTTTTGTGATTGATTCTTTGTTGTTTCTTGTAGACTAGTATTGATCAACCATTAGAAGCTGAGCACAGTCATGTGCTTGGTATTAATTTTGTTCTTGGGTATTGTTGCATTGTAAGAACTTGGGAAGGGCTAACTGTAGGGTGTCTTGATTCCATTTCTATGTCAGGGGTTCCTTGGGAGTTGGAGCTCTGTTCCTGGTTCACCAGGTGTCAGTGCAAACCAATAGTAACATGTTACCTACACATGTATATCACTTAATTGGGTTATATGTCACTGATGCTTTTGATGGTTCAAAGCTACTAGATGCCTGATTACTTGTTGTATGCCCTGAGTGGTAGGTGAAAGTATTTCATATTAGCTATGTTCTCTTTTTTGTTCTTTGAGTGCAACATTCTTTGCATGGAACATAATCCTTTTGAAGCTGCCTTGGTGGTGAAATGGTAGACACGCGAGATCTGAAATCTCGTGCTGAAGAGCGTGGAGGTTCAAGTCCTCTTCAAGGCATAATGTTGAGAGTACTAATTGCATTTTATTCTTTTTTATATTTTTATCGGTCATTTTTGTGTAGAATGGAGCTCCTGGAGCTCCAGTATCACGTAACCTGTTGGATATAACAAATAATGGTAGCGATCCATTTCTAGCAATTGACATCGAACAGTTTATAAACTAGTAGAAATCAGTTAGCCAAAACACTCTGGCTCTTTCTCTTATATGTGGTTGGTAATTGCAGTCAAGAACAGTCTGAAGACAATTTTATGACGAACTGTCTGGAGTCACGAGGCTAGTCTCTTATACTTGCCTTTGTTTTTGATTAATTGTTGCAGAGCCATTAGTGTGCTTTTCGGCCAACGATAGATGGACCCTCTTCTAGCTCTTCCTTGGGAAGTTACATGGTCATGTCAGATAATCAAAGTTGATATCAGTGCCAGCATTTGAATAATACTTTGAATTGTTTTAGTCTTACTCATGGTATATACGTATCCACTGGAGTAACTTTTAACAACTTCACACTAATTGGAATTTTTGGAGAGCTATCTCCGCTGCTAATTTTCCGTGAACACTAATATTGTATGTATTGTTATCCCTATGCCCTTGTTACCAAGATCTTTGAAGTTTATTTCTCCTCTCTTTTTGCTTGGATATGCTTGCAGACTTTGATGTTGCACTTGCTTGCTTGTTTTGTATTAGCATCTCTCTTTTCTGTTACATGCTTTTGCTTGCTTTTTTTGAGTATTCATATCTCAGTAATTCTCAAATTGATGGCTGTTCTTGTGATTTGAAGCTCCAAAGAGAAGGACAGAAGGCCAAGAAAGAAAAAAAGAAAGAGAAGAAACGAGAGAAAAGAGAAAAGGGGAAGACCCGGGGAGGTGGAGATATTGAAAGTAAGAAGCACAGTCATAAGAAAAGGCGCAAGGATGAAAGGAGCAAAGAAGATCAGAAAGGAGGAGAACTTCAAAAGAGAACAGAAAATGAAACAGAACAGATTGAGAAGAGTAGTCTTACTGAAGAACATGGGCATCCAGTTGGATCGCAGACCTCCTCTGACAGCACTCTTAACAGTAACAAAAGACAGAAGTTGAGTGCGCCCCCCAATGGTAGGCATAATGCTGGTGAGTGTTTTTGTGCTTTTCCCTTTCCTGGGCAAGGCTGTTTACTTGTTGGGTTTGTTTGATACACATCGGCACTTATGTACTTTCTTCAAATTCTAATTATTAATGTGAAGGAAGCATTATTCGGATCCGGTTGCCTGCTCAAAGGCACAGAGATCCAGAAGTGCTACCCCTCAGGGAACAGCCTTGCCTTGCTCCGGGAAGGTCTGATGATGCCTCAGTTCAAGTGATGCATGAACCTGCTTCTATACCAAGCAGAGAAGGGGTAGAAAATCCTTGTTCTGCTTCCGGAAAGATGTGTCCAGAATTTGCTATGAGGCTAAGCAAAGAAAACCCCTGCCTTGTTCCTGGAAGGATTGAGGATGCCTGTATTCAACTGATGCATGAACCTGTTCCTAGATCAGGCGGAGGAGTAGTAGAAAATCCTTGTTCCACTTCCAGAAAGATGTGCCCGGAACATGCTGTAAGGCTATGCAAAGAAAAGCCCCGCCTCCCCACTGCAGTATCTGAAAGTTCCAAAAAACCCTGCCTGTCTACTGGGGATTCTGAGTGTTATTCTCAAATGGCTGAGACATCGGTGCCATCTAAATTCTGTGGCAGTTGTTCTCCTCTATTAGCATCGAAGTTCCTAGATGTCATTGAGAACTGGGTTCCACCTCCAATGCCAAGTGACAGTAACGATTTTGGTGATCAGGAATGGCTATTTGAGACAAAACAGAGAAGCAGGGATAAAAGGTGTGATTTGGATAGTGTAGGTGTAACCACAAGTCATGCAAACACAACTACCTGGCCACGCGTTTGTTACTTGCCTGAGGTTGATGTATATGCATTGCCATTCACCGTGCCGTTCTGAAATTCTTCTCTGAAAAGAAGATAAGCTGGGAGGCAAGATAAGGAGGCTGGTAAAGCTGCACTGCATTGTTTATTCCAGTGCCAGAAAGTGAGAAAAGTTTGTTTCGTTTCCAGCTTGGGGTAACAACTTGTGCGGGAAGATAGTTGTAGTGAAAGTTGTTAGAAATTGATGATATAACTTCTTTCATGGAGGGAACAAAAAATCAGTGTACCACAGCTTCATTTTTTCTTATTTGAAAAAAATAAAATAAAATAAGAACCTTATAGCAATTCAGAAATTTAGGTAATGTGTAAGGTTTTGATTTTTGCAGAAGGCTTGGACGATCTTGTAAGACTGCCTCTCAACCAGGGCTAAGCAAAGAATCATGCGTGTGATGCTCCTAAAATGAAGAGATAGGAATGGTCTGGTCTGGTAGTAGGAGAGGAGTAACCGTGTGTGTAGAAGAATCATGCGTGTGATGCTCCAGTTTTTGTTTTAATAAATTGGTGAAACGGTGCTCATGCATGTTTGTTCAATGGAGAAGGAGATTTGTATTTAAATATTAATTTTGAATAGAGCAAATAAATATTGTCAATATATTTTCCTTAACGTAGACAATTGAATGTCCAAAACCCGGAAGGCATTCAATGGCCTGCTATTTTCCTTCATTTTTACCACCGTGTTAAGAGAATATTGATATATTGCCACAAATTTCTCAGGCTTATGCATTATTTAATTAGTTTTTGAATGATTTTGTTGCCCACGTTAATAGAGAAGATACAAATTTACTTTTATATAAATAAATTGGGAGGAAAAATGAGTCCCAATATTCCATGCTCTCAATTTACCGAATACCTTGAAAAGGTGGAATTTAACAACTTAATAAGAAATTAGTATAAAGTACAATTTGGCGTAAAGTACACGACCCAGAATCAACGGTCTAAGATTTATTCAGAGCTTACACGTCAAGCGCACAAGATCACGCCGATCCAGAGCGTCTATGAAAGGCAATTGAGGATCTTACGACGTATCAAGTCAAAACGAAACCTCGTTAACGAACGAGAGAGAGAGAGAGAGAGAGAGAGAGAGAATGATGGTCGATGGAGTCGAAGATGAGGAGAAATGGCTTGCCGCCGGAATCGCTGGCCTCCAACAGAATGCGTTCTACATGCATCGTGCTCTGGTAAGTAGCATCTGTTTGTTTCTCGGGAAGAAAACGAGCGGAAAATCAAAGATTAAACCTAATATGATGAATTTGCACGGTCGAAACCCTAATTATGGTGGCGGTTAATTTGAATTTCTCAGGACTCGAACAATCTGAGAGATGCTTTAAAATATTCTGCTCAGATGTTATCTGAGCTTAGGACTTCGAAGCTTTCTCCTCAGAAGTACTATCAACTCTGTAAGGCTTTAATTCTGTGATCCACTTTCCAGTAGTGCTGGATTTAAGATTTTTTTTTCCAGAAAAACTTACATTCAAAATATGATTTCTGATTGACTGCAACAGACATGCGAGCATTTGATGAGTTAAGGAAGCTATTTAATTCTGTGATCCACTTTCCAGTAGTGCTGGATTTAAGATTTTTTTTTTCCAGAAAAACTTACATACAAAATATGATTTCTGATTGACTGCAACAGACATGCGAGCATTTGATGAGTTAAGGAAGCTGGAGATGTTCTTTAAGGAAGAGACTCGCCGTGGTTGCTCTATTATTGATCTGTATGAGCTTGTGCAGCATGCTGGCAATATATTGCCTAGATTGTGAGTGAATGAACGTTCCATCAAGCGTTACTAAATAAAGTGTGAAAAAAGCAGCTTTATTTGCATTGTTTTATGAGTTAATTGTGATATTTTGTCAGGTATCTTCTCTGCACAGTAGGATCAGTATATATTAAATCTAAGGAAGCACCTGCTAAGGATGTTCTAAAAGATCTTGTTGAAATGTGCCGCGGCATTCAGCATCCTGTACGTGGGCTCTTCCTGAGGAGTTACCTCTCGCAAATTAGCAGGGATAAATTACCTGATATTGGTTCAGAGTATGAAGGGTAAGGATGTTAGATGGTTGTCAAGCCTTCCATTTCTAGAGTAGTGTGAAGATCATTTAATTCTATGTTGTTTTTTGGGGATCATTTGGTGGTTTGAGACTTTTAAGCAGTATTGGCCCTATTGGATGAGTGTTTGAAATCATTAAAGTGATTTGAGCTGGTGGGTATCCAAATCTTGTTGATTGCAGCTGGTGTGGTGCAAGTCGAAGGGAAAATTCATCTTTTTTTTTTCCTCTCTCTAGAAATGTTTTTTGTTTGTTTCAAGACCACTAGAATTTGGGGGGCCGAGAATTTTAATGTTAGTTGTTGGTACTATTAATGTATTTATCTTATGCCTAGTTGTTGGTAAATCTTAATGAATTTATTTTATGATATCAATGAAAAATTAGTTTGGTTGCCTTGTTCATTTCTTGTTGGTCAATTAACCTTGTGTATATTTAATTTAACAATTGATTAAGCGGCAACTTATTTTTTGATAGCTTTACTGGATTCTGCAGGGATGCTGACACTGTAAACGATGCTATGGAGTTTGTACTTCAAAACTTCACAGAGATGAACAAATTATGGGTGCGGATGCAACATCAGGTTGGTTGAAACATCTCTGGACTGTTACCTGCTCTCATGTTTGGCATGCATGTACCACAATCTCTTGCATGTCATGGAGGTAAATTTGTGTCATGAGTGCATGATTTCTGGTCATGCAGGTGTTATACTGCTTGTGAATCATTCATACTCTTAGCTGACCCTGAGTTGAGGCTTGCTGTCGGGCTTTCTGGACTGCAGGGACCTGCCCGGGAGAAGGACAAACGGGAGAAAGAAAGGAGCGAGCTACGTGATCTTGTAATACCAATAACCCATATATGGTTAATTTTGCTGCTATAATTTTGTGCACCCAGTTACGCTTATGGAAAGCTTCGCTTTTGCCTCCGTTTTTCTACTAGGTTGGGAAGAACCTGCATGTCCTCAGTCAGATAGAGGGTGTTGACCTTGATACGTACAAAGAAACTGTGCTTCCCAGAGTTCTCGAGCAGGTATGTTAGACTTTTATTCCTTTTGTAGTCAAATTTATCGCTACAATAGGTGACTTTTGCTTGTTACACTTTGGGCACTGGATTCTGCATCTAAATTATTTTGACAGGTTGTCAATTGTAAAGATGAGATTGCACAGTGCTACTTGATGGACTGCATCATCCAAGTCTTTCCTGATGAGTACCACTTGCAAACTCTTGAAATATTGTTGGGGGCTTTCCCACAGCTTCAAGTATGTAATTTCGTCTGCATTATCAGTTTTTGAATCCCCTTCTATGTAACCTTTTAAATGTTAATAACACAAAAAATGAGCTTACTTGGCCCTTTATGTCTAATTTATGTTTGTTGACGTAATTCAAAGCTAATAATGTGATGAAGTCCAGAGTAGTAATTTTTCTTTTAAACCTTCACACACTTTTTTGTATTTGTGCTTCTCAGCCATCTGTTGACATCAAGACAGTCCTATCTCGTTTGATGGAAAGACTTTCAAACTATGCTGCTTCAAGCACAGAAGTTTTACCTGAGTTCTTGCAAGTAGAAGCTTTTTCCAAGTTGAACAATGCCATTGGGAAGGTAAATTGTGTTTATATATTTTAAGGAATATAATCTGCAGCATTCGAACTTCGAATTTATGTTACACTGTCCCACCTATTTGCATATTTTGGTGACTTACATGTTTCCTTCTGATTTTTTTTTTAAACTTCTACTTTCCACTTTTATCACAAAGTATTGTTTACATTCTTATTTTGGTGGCTGGAAATGGGATTGTAATCTATGTGATGATGCAGGTGATAGAAGCTCAGGCTGACATGCCTATCCTTGGAGCTGTAACTTTATATTCATCTCTTCTTACGTTTACTCTCCATGTACACCCTGATCGGCTTGATTATGCAGATCAAGTGCTGGTATGTATCTACTGAAATTACTTTTGAATATGTATTGTGTATGCCTTGTAAACTGAATCACTATGAGACAGCTTTTTAAGTTTACAGGTATCTGTCTATATATGTGTGTGTGTGTGTGTGTTACCATCATCGCAAGGAAATAGATGTATGAAGTAGCATAGTTTTCAAACTGAAGATTAAATGTCCTGGATATCCATATAAAGAGAGAACTGACGTGCCATTTTATTTATGCTTGTCTGAATGATTCAATATCATATTCTATTTTTGTTTATCATTTTTTCAGTATGAAGGATATGTTGCATTCTTTAGGGATCAAATCTACTTTGTCCGAGCAAAGTTAATTTTTGTCTGAACTATTCTTCAGGGAGCTTGTGTTAAAAAACTTTCGGGCGAAGGAAAACTTGAAGACAACAGAGCAACAAAGCAGATTGTTGCGCTTTTAAGTGCTCCACTGGACAAATACAATGACATTGTTACTGTACTAAAACTTTCAAACTATCCCAGTGTGATGGAATACGTTGACAGTGAAACCAATAAAGTCATGGCAATGGTTATTATTCAGAGTATTATGAAAAACAATACTCAGATTTCGACTGCTGACAAGGTAGGTTTCTGTCCATTATATATATATATATATACGTATATCAAGTTATGCATTATTTTAAGGAGGCATGCTTCCTGGTAATTTGGTTTTATTCACATATTTATTTTATTTTTAATTTTAAATATTTAATCCACTAAATATTTTTGTTTCCATTTTGTAGGTTGAGGCATTGTTTGAATTAATTAAAGGGCTTATCAGGGACTTGGATGGGGCTGCTCATGATCAGGTTACTTGAAGTTTATTTCTCTGTCGAAATAATTTCTGTTATTTGATGATTATAGAACTCTGTTTTCTCTTATAATCCATCGATTATATATGTTACATTTTCTTTGTAATTCTTTTCACTGAACAAATTGCTAATTCGTCCGAGATTTCTTCTCTAATTGAGCCATTTTGTTTAACCATTTTTCTATTGAAATGGTTTATATATGTGTTTTATTTTTATTTTTTTAATTTTTTTTTTCATTTAGGTTGATGAAGATGATTTCAAGGAAGAGCAGAATTCTGTTGCACGTCTTATCCAGATGCTTCAAAATGATGATACAGAGGAAATGTTTAAGGTATCTGAAAGGGTGATACTCTCCCTATATGATTATCTAATTTCTTTAAGCGTTGAATGATTAAAGTCTTTTTGTGTGTACAATGTTTCTTCCTTCTCCAATTATGCATGTCTCACTGTGGTGTTTTTGATTTGGAATTAAAGGAAGACTTTGTAGTCCACATCATATGAATCTGGTGAACTTTGAGTTGATTAACCAAAGAGTGCAGAATAGATGAAGTGATGTGTTTTAGATTTATAATTCTATATTATTCAGCAATTTAATTTTACATGAACCATAAATAACTTTGTCAAACTTCTCTGTTTGTAGTATGACATTTTTCTTTAGGTTAACTTGTACTGCACCGGAGCCACCCCAAATTAACCTTGTCTAATTTAGTAGGACATACTCTTTTGTTAACTTTCTCTATCTATTTTTCCCTTTTCTTGTAAGCTTATTACATTATGCCCTCTATTATGGAAACAGCTTAATACGCTTAATATGTTGCAGATCATATGTACAGTAAGGAAACATATTCTTACTGGAGGACCCAAACGTCTGCCATTTACTGTTCCTCCCCTTGTGTTTTCTTCTCTGAAGGTAGTTGCTATCTGTTCAGCTTAAGTGAATGCTAATAATTTTCTCAATTTTATAGGATTTTTGTAATTCCTGTAATCATTATGTTGGTCATTGGTATATACTATTATACTGCCTTTCGTGATTATGATCAGGAAAACTGATATAGTTTAAGCCTAGTTAGTTTATGTTTTTGGGACCAGTGGTTCCTCAAAAACTTCCTGTAATTTTTATTAACAGTACATTGTCTGTGATATGCAGTTGGTTCGGCAGCTCCAAGGTCCAGAAGAAAATCCTTTTGGAGAAGAGGGATCAACAACACCTAAGAAAGTTTTCCAGCTTTTAAACCAGGTAGCTTGTTATTGTTATGATCTATCAAATCTATTCCATTATGTGAAAATCAGGCACTTACCGAAATGAAGAAAACCAAAGACATGGTCATTATCTCCATGCTCAATTTAAAGAAATATTTCTATGAACGATGGTTGCTGACAATGGGGCATTATTAGAATTCACTAGCATGTGGTGGATTCTGTTGGGATTATATAATTGTTGTAGGAATTTGAGAGAGAACTGAGAAACTTTGTGAAAATGGGTGGTGTATTTTAAGTGATTTAAGGAAACGTGGGATTTAAATGGGCATTTTAACATTAATATCCTCATTCCAGGATCTAGCCGAATATCTTTGGTTGGAAGATCTAGTAAAATGAGGTATTTTTAGGACATGATCATTGTCATATTCTCCTTGAAAGGAAAGTGCTTTTTCCTTACATGTTAGCATACATGAGCTACTATGGAATCACACTTAAAAGGAACTTTCTGGAACTAGGATGCTCATGCATTTCTTCTTGCATTGTCTATGTTGTTTACATTGCAGGGATTGGCTCAACTTGTCTTGAATTTGTTTTTTCTTTGGCATGTTTAATCAATGCATTTCACTTCTTTTACTTATTGATCATGTGTATTGCTGCTTGTTTTAGACTATTGAGACCCTATATGGTGTTCCAGCACCTGAATTGGCATTGCGGTTGTACTTGCAGTGTGCTGAGGTGCGTTTTGATATTTGATCTTCTGATATACAGGGAACCTATTGGTGAAGCATATGATATTCTGATCTGTAGTTTCCCATTATTTGTTATTTTATCAGGCTGCAAATGACTCTGATCTAGAACCTGTGGCTTATGAATTTTTCACTCAAGCATATATCCTGTATGAAGAAGAAATTTCAGTAAGTTGATCATGCCTCTGATGAGTAATCTTGTTTCTTTTTATTATCATCATCATCTTCATCATCTTACGGGAAGGGGGGCTGATGGTGTTGGGGAATCCTTAGTCTGTCATCAAATAGACTAATATTCACTTTAAAATGTTCTTTCTTTGTAGGATTCCAGAGCACAAGTGACAGCAATACATCTAATAATAGGGACTCTCCAGAGGATGCACGTATTTGGTGTAGAAAACAGGGATACATTAACACACAAGGCTACAGGGGTAATGATTCTAGCATTTCAATTATTTCGAAGGTTGAGTAAGCCTGATTCTAAAGAAGCTTTATTCGGCTTGATTATGCAGATCAAGTGCTGGTATGTATCTACTGAAATTACTTTTGAATATGTATTGTGTATGCCTTGTAAACTGAATCACTATGAGACAGCTTTTTAAGTTTACAGGTATCTGTCTATATATGTGTGTGTGTGTTACCATCATCGCGAGGAAATAGATGTATGAAGTAGCATAGTTTTCAAACTGAAAATTAAATGTGCTGGATATCCATATAAAGAGAGAACTGACGTGCCATTTTATTTATGCTTGTCTGAATGATTCAATATCATATTCTATTTTTGTTTATCATTTTTTCAGTATGAAGGATATGTTGCATTCTTTAGGGATCAAATCTACTTTGTCCGAGCAAAGTTAATTTTTGTCTGAACTATTCTTCAGGGAGCTTGTGTTAAAAAACTTTCGGGCGAAGGAAAACTTGAAGACAACAGAGCAACAAAGCAGATTGTTGCGCTTTTAAGTGCTCCACTGGACAAATACAATGACATTGTTACTGTACTAAAACTTTCAAACTATCCCAGTGTGATGGAATACGTTGACAGTGAAACCAATAAAGTCATGGCAATGGTTATTATTCAGAGTATTATGAAAAACAATACTCAGATTTCGACTGCTGACAAGGTAGGTTTCTGTCCATTATATATATACATATACGTATATCAAGTTATGCATTATTTTAAGGAGGCATGCTTCCTGGTAATTTGGTTTTATTCACATATTTATTTTATTTTTAATTTTAAATATTTAATCCACTAAATATTTTTGTTTCCATTTTGTAGGTTGAGGCATTGTTTGAATTAATTAAAGGGCTTATCAGGGACTTGGATGGGGCTGCTCATGATCAGGTTACTTGAAGTTTATTTCTCTGTCGAAATAATTTCTGTTATTTGATGATTATAGAACTCTGTTTTCTCTTATAATCCATCGATTATATATGTTACATTTTCTTTGTAATTCTTTTCACTGAACAAATTGCTAATTCGTCCGAGATTTCTTCTCTAATTGAGCCATTTTGTTTAACCATTTTTCTATTGAAATGGTTTATATATGTGTTTTATTTTTATTTTTTTAATTTTTTTTTTCATTTAGGTTGATGAAGATGATTTCAAGGAAGAGCAGAATTCTGTTGCACGTCTTATCCAGATGCTTCAAAATGATGATACAGAGGAAATGTTTAAGGTATCTGAAAGGGTGATACTCTCCCTATATGATTATCTAATTTCTTTAAGCGTTGAATGATTAAAGTCTTTTTGTGTGTACAATGTTTCTTCCTTCTCCAATTATGCATGTCTCACTGTGGTGTTTTTGATTTGGAATTAAAGGAAGACTTTGTAGTCCACATCATATGAATCTGGTGAACTTTGAGTTGATTAACCAAAGAGTGCAGAATAGATGAAGTGATGTGTTTTAGATTTATAATTCTATATTATTCAGCAATTTAATTTTACATGAACCATAAATAACTTTGTCAAACTTCTCTGTTTGTAGTATGACATTTTTCTTTAGGTTAACTTGTACTGCACCGGAGCCACCCCAAATTAACCTTGTCTAATTTAGTATGACATGCTCTTTTGTTAACTTTCTCTATCTATTTTTCCCTTTTCTTGTAAGCTTATTACATTATGCCCTCTATTATGGAAACAGCTTAATACGCTTAATATGTTGCAGATCATATGTACAGTAAGGAAACATATTCTTACTGGAGGACCCAAACGTCTGCCATTTACTGTTCCTCCCCTTGTGTTTTCTTCTCTGAAGGTAGTTGCTATCTGTTCAGCTTAAGTGAATGCTAATAATTTTCTCAATTTTATAGGATTTTTGTAATTCCTGTAATCATTATGTTGGTCATTGGTATATACTATTATACTGCCTTTCGTGATTATGATCAGGAAAACTGATATAGTTTAAGCCTAGTTAGTTTATGTTTTTGGGACCAGTGGTTCCTCAAAAACTTCCTGTAATTTTTATTAACAGTACATTGTCTGTGATATGCAGTTGGTTCGGCAGCTCCAAGGTCCAGAAGAAAATCCTTTTGGAGAAGAGGGATCAACAACACCTAAGAAAGTTTTCCAGCTTTTAAACCAGGTAGCTTGTTATTGTTATGATCTATCAAATCTATTCCATTATGTGAAAATCAGGCACTTACCGAAATGAAGAAAACCAAAGACATGGTCATTATCTCCATGCTCAATTTAAAGAAATATTTCTATGAACGATGGTTGCTGACAATGGGGCATTATTAGAATTCACTAGCATGTGGTGGATTCTGTTGGGATTATATAATTGTTGTAGGAATTTGAGAGAGAACTGAGAAACTTTGTGAAAATGGGTGGTGTATTTTAAGTGATTTAAGGAAACGTGGGATTTAAATGGGCATTTTAACATTAATATCCTCATTCCAGGATCTAGCCGAATATCTTTGGTTGGAAGATCTAGTAAAATGAGGTATTTTTAGGACATGATCATTGTCATATTCTCCTTGAAAGGAAAGTGCTTTTTCCTTACATGTTAGCATACATGAGCTACTATGGAATCACACTTAAAAGGAACTTTCTGGAACTAGGATGCTCATGCATTTCTTCTTGCATTGTCTATGTTGTTTACATTGCAGGGATTGGCTCAACTTGTCTTGAATTTGTTTTTTCTTTGGCATGTTTAATCAATGCATTTCACTTCTTTTACTTATTGATCATGTGTATTGCTGCTTGTTTTAGACTATTGAGACCCTATATGGTGTTCCAGCACCTGAATTGGCATTGCGGTTGTACTTGCAGTGTGCTGAGGTGCGTTTTGATATTTGATCTTCTGATATACAGGGAACCTATTGGTGAAGCATATGATATTCTGATCTGTAGTTTCCCATTATTTGTTATTTTATCAGGCTGCAAATGACTCTGATCTAGAACCTGTGGCTTATGAATTTTTCACTCAAGCATATATCCTGTATGAAGAAGAAATTTCAGTAAGTTGATCATGCCTCTGATGAGTAATCTTGTTTCTTTTTATTATCATCATCATCTTCATCATCTTACGGGAAGGGGGGCTGATGGTGTTGGGGAATCCTTAGTCTGTCATCAAATAGACTAATATTCACTTTAAAATGTTCTTTCTTTGTAGGATTCCAGAGCACAAGTGACAGCAATACATCTAATAATAGGGACTCTCCAGAGGATGCACGTATTTGGTGTAGAAAACAGGGATACATTAACACACAAGGCTACAGGGGTAATGAGTCTAGCATTTCAATTATTTCGAAGGTTGAGTAAGCCTGATTCTAAAGAAGCTTTGTTCTTGGCAGTATTCTGCAAAGCTCTTAAAGAAGCCTGATCAGTGCAGAGCTGTCTATGCATGCTCACATCTCTTCTGGGTTGATGATCAGGATAACATGAAAGATGGAGAGAGGTTTGTTATTGTACATTTATTTATTATTTAACAGTTCATGTTTACTGTGAAGAGAGTAAATTCAGCTGTTATATTTTATCTTATGACACATGCATTTGCAGTAAATGTGAGCCTATTAAGTGAACTTCCAAGTTGGAATAACATTATGTCAGGAAACTATGCATTGTGTGTACTGTGTAGTAACACTGGGCCCGTGCAATCAATTAGTATTCTAGGTTGGTGTCTTCCCACACATATGGATGATATATCTTACTGAAATGCAAATCGTTTACTGGAGAGTTTTATTTATTTATTGTTTATGTGGGAGACAATGCTGGGCGATATCTAATTTGTTATTTATCACTCTCATAAGGTCATGGATAATTAACATTATTCAAACTTCCATTTATTGTTCTTTAAACTAGGGTCCTGCTCTGTCTCAAGCGTGCACTAAGAATAGCAAATGCTGCTCAACAAATGTCTAATGCCACACGAGGTAGCACTGGATCAGTCACGCTTTTTGTCGAGATACTGAACAAGTAAGATCTGCACCTCTGGTTTTGTACGTGAACTAAGAATTAGTTTTAACAGGATAGAGACCCTTAATACTATGTGCAGGTACCTTTATTTCTTTGAGAAGGGTAACACACAGATCAATGCTGCTGCAATCCAGAGCCTGATTGAGCTGATTACGGCAGAGATGCAAAGCGACTCTAATTCACCGGATCCAGCTGCAGATGCTTTCTTTGCAAGCACATTGCGATACATACAGTTCCAGAAACAGAAAGGTGGTGCAGTGGGTGAAAAGTATGAGCCTATCAAGGTGTGACTCATTGGATGACAAGAAGTCTATTTAGTTTTTGCAATATTGTGGAGACTGACGAGTTTGATTCAGGCTTCTGCCGATAACAGTGATTTGACTTATTCTATTGAGAGGTTTGGTAATTGGTGCCGGTGGTTAGATTTGAGCAATTTGGAAGCAATGTTGTTGAAGATCTGTATTCTTACCATTCTGGTGTTTGATATTTTTGTGAGGTATTTAGGATCCCGTTGTTTTTGCGACCATGTGCTCCAAGTAATTACAGCAGTGAAGGATATGATATAAATTAACAATAGATCTTCTTTACTCGTGTTATGATCTTTATTGCACGTGGACTGTCAAATACTTGCTTGTTGAGGGGTCTTCTTGCGCCGCGTGTTTGTGGATGTTGTTCTTTTCTATGGGCTTGGAACATGTTTAAGAAATCTTTAAGGAAAACCAGAATGATAAAAATGAAAGAGTTAACACCCCCAATACCAACTGTTAAATATGCAAACGTATATTAACGGTCTCGTGTCGTGTGGCAGCTGCGGATACCGGGAGAGGCTTTGGTGGTGTGGATTCTTTTGCAATTGGGCAAGCATTTTCTCCGAGGAATCAATCATTGTGGTCAAGAGTGCTTGTTTTCTTTGTATGTTAATATATTCGGCACGTCGGTTGGGGGAGAGAATTTTCAATCAATTGACCTCGGGAAAATGTTTTTCACTACTCATTTTGCTTTTACTGATCCCTAATGACTGTCTAAAGAGAAGGGAGAGAAGGGTCGTTGAAGAGAAGCCAAACTCAAAATTGTTTAAGCTAAGCGGACTCGCTTGATTCATATACAAATTCTGGCTGCTGTATGAGTTGCAGCATCTCAACATTCTAAACACATTTTTTGATAGTCCCCCATGAAGAAATAGTAGCAATCATTTATATTGATCGTCTCAAACAGTAACAATCATTTACACGCAATAATTATTCAAGTTTTTNTTTTTTTTTGGCCGGGGGGGGGGGAGGATTTTGTGGGGCGTGTTGGTGGTCAGGGGATAGGCAAGATAGACTTAATTTGCTTATGGTGAGTTTTTTGGGTACTAGCCCATGGCATATTTCTGAGTCCAGTTTCGTGCAAGATTCTCATACCTGAGCTTATCAGTCTTGCACAAATGAGCAATCTCTGGAACAAGCGGATCATCTGGGTTAGGATCGGTTAGCAGGGAACATATTGAAAGCAAAACCTGCATTCATTACATATTAATTAATTATCATTGATAGCATCATGGTGTTCTATTGATTATGATTTTTTTTTTTTTAAATGAGTTACCACCTTTGATATGGTGAGTGCAGGGCTCCAATGATCCTTGAGAATATCTAAACAGATACTCCCATTGTTATTGATATTTGGATGGAAAACTTTGGTCTTAAAAGCAACCTGCAATTTGAGACAATCACAATACAAATTCATATATAACATCAAGAACCCAGATGATCGATATCAACTTATCAAGTTTCAATATTACCTTGCATACTATACGTATATATATTACCTTTGGAGGTTTAAAAGGGTAATCAGGAGGGAAATTGATGGCAACATGAAAAATACCACCAGCATATGGACTGTCGGTTGGACCAATGATGGTTGCTTGCCAGCGGAACAAATCTTCTGCTATAGGACCTAAACTTCGTCGAAACAAAAATTATATGTTACAGAGAAATAATTGAAGTAATTATAAAAACGATTTGCTGCAGTTTATGTTCATCATGTATACCTGCGCTGCATGAACTTGGAGGGTCGCTCTGCAAATCCCTAAGCTCCTTGATAATTCTTTTTGACGCCATTACGCGAATTTATGAAGAAAAATGCCTTTTTTTCCCCCCAAAAGAACTGTGAAATATTTTCGTCTTCTAGTTAGAGAGGATTGAATAGAGCCCTGGATATACTTTGTAAAGGGGGATTTCATGGTTTATATAGCGAGTGAGCGAGATATTGGCGTGGTCCAATCAAAGGTTCTTTAAGGATTATGTTGCAAGTGGATACATACAACCTTTCTCGATGGCATAAATTCTTTGATAGCAAAATATGAAAGGCTCCACAATTTCGTGTTTAAATTTAGTTTCTCCTTTTAACCTTCTTTTTTCTAATTTGGAAGATGATCTATTTTGCAATTCCAGTACTCCA
The DNA here is from genome assembly GCA_002013955.2 of Citrus medica. Lineage (NCBI taxonomy): Eukaryota > Viridiplantae > Streptophyta > Magnoliopsida > Sapindales > Rutaceae > Citrus > Citrus medica. The sequence continues at coordinate 51,290 of MKYO02022345.1, read as the reverse complement.
TCAAAGAAAATCGTCACTGGTTAAGAACATTCGGGTTTTGTAACTACGTATTATGCAATGTTGTCTTTGTAAATATGTATTATGCAACTGATAAGACATCAGCAGCGCTACTTACGGGGTAATGGACTCCGGATTCATTTTACTTCACATTACGTAATGATGGGTCTAGAGTTCGTTTGATTTTGCTTCTCAAGAAGTGCTTCTGCTGCTAAAGCAGCTATTTCATGGTGCTTGATTCTTGATCAGGATGCATCTAAACCTCTTACACAGTATTATTCTATTTGAACGTTTTCTCTTCTTTTCCGACATTCCCTCCAAACAATTTTTTAGCTCTGTTTTTGGTTCTTAATTCTTATAAACTCTAGGGTCCCAACCCCCAATACCTTTCGCTTTTCATCGATAACTAACTGCCTCTTAAGTTGCGATTCCGAAGGGAAAGCGACTTGCGATGTAAATCGTAATCACTCGGCCGGGCAAAGCAACCGCTCTCATTTGGTAGGTAAATTGTCTTCTAAGGTTTCAGCTTTAACTTGTTTCGATTGATGGTAATGAAGGTGAAGCACAAAACGCGCCATCAATGACATGGAATACATAATAGCCACATCATAGATTCCATTCCCCACAAATCATAAAATTCATTGGCATTTGGCAAAGGCAAATCGAAATAAAAAGTTGCTTTTCCCACAATGGTCGAGCTGAGGTATCCAAAATCCAGCGGCATGTGAAAATCCCGGCCGCAAATATCAAACAATCTGACGGGTGCACTACAATCAGCCACCGTTCCATATCACGATAATATTCGTGCCTAGCCAAAAATTGTCAAAACATCCATACCAAATCACCGCTGTTAATAATATAAATTTATCAAAAACCAGCTGCTGCCGGCCAGCTTTGCAAAAAATAAATGCCAAGAACAGAAAACTCTTCATGGCGCGGTTCATTTGCGTACACAATGATGGCTCCAGAATGCTATTCCGCTGTAAGCATTTCTGATTTATAACGTTATGCTCATTTCCCATGTCATATCCATTTCTTTTTACGCTGATAACAAAAATGAAAAAGAAAGATCATGAAGATAAATGGACTTTAAATAGAAAACCAAGCTAGGTCTTTTGGAAAGTATGCATAAAATGCAACGCAGAAGACGCGGCCAAGCCTTTAAAACAATACTTAGTTATATTTAGTACGTCCATGCAAGGAAACGTTGTTGGTCTTCTTAGCGGGAACTGGGAAATTCCAATCTTTTTAATACATAATGCATATTGAATCCAGGAGTCAACAAAAGGTGTGCAACAATGTAATGCATTTCAACAATTAGAGCCGATCACAACAATTCCAACAAAACAATACAAAACCACCTGATGATTCACAGAGAGATCCTCACAGTTTGTCAATTGAGATTTCTTCAAGAGCAAAGGAAGAAAGATGAGGGAGAATTTGAGAAAGGACAGAGGGTCATAATCTCTTTACACCTAATTTCAATCACAATATAGAGCAGGCCTTTTGTGCTTTGTTCTTTTTCTTCTTCGTCTTTGGTGGTTGGAGGACAACTCTGATGGCTGCATCAAATACTGCCTTCACATTCTGCAGCAACAAAAAACATTGAACCCTTAAATTAGAAATTTATAACATACATGAAGCATGAAAATGTTCAATATACAAATGTTACCTGCTGTGTTTTTGAACTGCATTCAATGTAAGCAGGTGCACCAATCAGCTTCCTCAGCTCCTCCCCCTATTACAAGTTATAATCAATACATTGAAACTAACAATTTTTGTGCACTTTCTCAGAGGGGAAAAATGAAAATAATGTGAAGCTGAAAATCTTTACCTGAGCTGTACTAATGGGCACGGCACCTGGATGATCAATGAAGAACTGCTTATCATCCCGAAGATCTGGTTAATTGCACATCATAAAACCATTAGGATTAGTTAAAATCATTTGGTACATACCCTTACAAAGTCCACAATCAAAATGAGGTCAGTCCCAATAACTAAGATGAAAAGGAAAAAGGATAACCAGCCACGGTATCGGCTTCAGGCTCTTCAACAAAACATATGTTGGCACATGCAGGGTAAAAGGAAATAACTAAAAGTTAATTTATGTTTGGGCGTTAGGGTTTTGGTTTTGGTGGGGGGGAGGGGAGATAAAGCAATGCCGAAACTCTATAGCATCAATTTTGATGCAATGGAAAACAGGTAAATCTCCAACAATGTTTAAGCAATGCCGAAACTCTATAGCATCAATTTTGATGCAATGGAAAACAGGCAATCTCCAACAATGTCGAGGCCAGTAAAAGAACTTCTAAGGGGGACAAAAAAATTAATGTGCTAGTTAGGATATACCTCCTCCTCTACCAATAATTCTCTATACCCCTCTCATACAGACACAATCAATTGATTACTCATATTTGAAGGCATAATTTTAGAGAAGGAGATTACATAGACATTTGAAAGATTTGTCACGAAAGAAAATGTAACAAAATAAGCATCAATATCCGCTAAAAATTGTGTACAATGGGTAGGTACCAGTTATTTTGGCCATGATCCACATGATATAAAAATGCCTGTGGACACTGAAAAATCCAGCAAACATAGAAGGGGATAAACCCGACAATATGTTCCTTGGCAAACATGCATAATTTGCATTTTGCCCATAATTAAAACCAAAAGCAATTACCATCAAAGATCTGTATCAATTCACTCACATAGAAAAAGACAAAAAATATACGCAGAATGCGTGATAATGAAACTTCAAGATCAACATTTAGAAACAATTGATGTACAACTAGCCATCAAAGCTTCAGAGGATGCTAAGGTAATTTAACTTAAATAAGATCATCATAAATTCAAATTGTATAACAGAAACGGTGGACTAGAACAACGAAAAAAGCCAAGATCATGTTACAAAAGTATACAAAAATTGGTTATTCAGATTCTTTAAGAAAATGCTCCATGTACAGAGGCTAACAGATAGCAAATCAGTAGTGACAATTTGAACATAAGAAAACCTCACCAAGCTTTGTTCCAACAAGAATTATTGGCACACCAGGTGCGTAATGTTTCAACTCTGGAATCCACTGGAGACAAAGCCAAAAAGAAATTCATCAAAATGTCATCCACGGATTGTATCTCTCAAGTTGGAGAAAGAAAACAACATAGAATTTACTCACCTTCTTGGATACATTTTCATAACTTGCTTTGCTAATAAGAGAGAATGCAAGAATGAAAACATCTGCACCACGGTAACTTAAAGGTCTTAATCTGTTATAATCCTCTTGTCCTGTTCACAAAAAGTGGGGAAAAGAAGGGATTTAGCCCCAGAAACAGAACTCTAAACAACATTTGCAAATGGAAAAGGGGGTAGATTTAATGTTACCAGCAGTATCCCATAATCCAAGATTAACCGTGCTCCCATTGACAACCACATTTGCACTGAAATTATCAAACACAGTTGGCACGTAATCCTGTTTCGCACCAAAACAAAAAATTAACCACATTATGCGTCATATATTTCCAAAAATCCTATTCCAAAACAATATTCCAGCATGAGAAAGCACAATATCCTAGCATTTGTTTCTCATTGCCGTGTTCAATAAGAGAAAGAGAAAAATCCAGAATCTTCACAACTCATCATCATTAATTCCTAATCTACCAACTGCATTAGATACCACAACATTGGAGATAAATTCGAAACCAAATATCAAAAATAACATCAAACCAACCATCTTTCATTAAAAAGAAAAAATCCACACGTATTCCTCAAATCCTTCACAAAATGACCCAAAACGATGAAACTTTACAAGGTATGCCTGATTTAGATAAAGCCCTCTGTTGGCAAATTTCAAAAAGTTTCCATCTTTGACATTCTTCCGAAACGCCAACATTTAAATACACAGTTAACGAGAAAAAAAAATAATTTTGTTTTTTTGAACATAAAGGAAGAAATTTTACCGTAGGGAAAGTGTTGCTGGTGTAAGAAATCAGCAAACAAGTTTTACCCACAGCTCCATCGCCTACCGTCACGCACTTAATAAACCTTGATGCGCTCATTTTTTATTTATTTTTAAGACAGTGGCCTTTTAGTTACCAAAATATAAAATCTCAGAGAAGGGAACAAACAACCCTCAGATCCCAACACCTGAGGAGAACCGCGATCGCAAGCGTAACCTCAATTAGCCATCATCTGCTGAGTAAAAAACAAAACAAAGGGAAATTTTCAACGAAACCCCAGAAAGTTTCACCAAGAAGAAAAAATTTCAAGAAAATACAAAGAGAGCTGGGGCGACGAAACGACGTCGGGAAGAGGAGGGGGGGGGGGAGGACCGGCAGAGTGCGACAATCGATCAAAAAGGAAAAAAGAAAAAAAGAAGGGAAAGTAATTTTTTTGGAAATGAAGAGGGAGGAGGTGAAGATTGAGAGAAAATGGTAGAAAAGGAACCTTGTTTCGGCCGGGAAATTATGCCGTTGAAGCGCTCGTTGAGCGAACCAATCTTCGCCAACAAACTCGTTTCCTTTCTTTTACTCAGCCTTTTATTATTTTTCTCCCTTCTTTAAACGACCTTTCCGGAGATTGGGCCACGTCTTACTCCCGATCCGATTCAATTCGGGTTTGCTTTTTCTTTCATTTTTCCTCTGTTTTAGTAAACAGTCACTCTCTGTATTACATAATAATTAATGTCCCTATAATTTTTTTTTTAAAAAAAATAACAAAATACTCCTAAGTTTTTCTTTTGTTTAATTTTTGCGCTTACTGGGTTAGGAACGAACTCGAAATCAACATTAAATTTGTGGACATATTTACTATTGTTGTAAATTATGGGGACCATTAGGTAATTATCCATTTAAATAAGAGAGGAGGAAATAATCATGGGATGTTTATACTTTGTTGAAACGTTGGTTAGATTAAATCATATGATGGGTTAAGGCGACCCACTAACGCAGTAGTGGATTTTGATAATTGTGCGGTCGTGTCATGGAGTTAATGAAGCAATTTTGTTAATTAATGCATTTTCAATGAGTTCACAGTCCAATCCAATATATTTTTGGGTTATAAAATATCTTTAAAATATCTACATACTTGTATTAATTTATTTATATTATGATAAGCTTTTTATAATTGTAATGATATGTATAATAATACACACAGATAAACAGATAACGGATTATACAAAAGATAGCCCCTGGTTAATTATTCTTTTTCGCCAAACAGAAGTTTTTCTTTGTATGATCAACGTTGTTTGTTTGTTTGAGATTAGGCCAACAATTGTCAACCAAATAGCTTGGTCTCTTTCATGATCATGAATAACACCCACTAGAATTCGTGCATTGTTTTATGAGCAAAACAAATCTTATACAAATATCTTACAAGAAACTGTAATTTTTAAAAAATCTGATTTATTTTATTAATTTTTTATCCGTAAATAAAGGAAATTCTGATACCCACTAGAATTCGTGCATTGTTTTATGAGCAAAACAAATCTTATACAAGAATCACACAAATATCTTACGAGAAACTGTATTTTTTAAAAAAATCTGATTTATGTTATTAATTTTTGATCCGTAAATAAAGGAAATTCTGTTGCCACGTGTTAATACACTACAAATACAAATCGTTACCCGCCAATATCGAGTTTCTGTTAGAGGATTGGACTTGGTCAGCATCCAAATGAAGCACCTTGAACGAGCAGTGCTGACATGAAAGAAGAAACCTGAACCAAACGATGAAATCAATTTAAAAGCAAACATTTTATTGCATTCAACGCAAACAATTTCTCCGAAATATACTCTCAAGCTGAAAAGATTTTCACTCCACTGTCTCTGACACTGTCACTGTGATTCAGCACATCGTAGCTCCATGAATGCTGTAAACCAACTTCATTGATTCGGATTCTGACTGAAACCCACGTCCAAAGTTTTGATTATAACACCACAGTCTGGTCTGCTCCTGTTAAGTGGTAACACACTGACAGTACCACTATGTCAGTACCAAGTCGAGTACTGCTGGCGGCACTTGTTTGCTTGTTGATGATTTCAACGGTTGTTCAAGGAGAGAAGTTTAAAAGGAGCGTGACATACGACGGTCGATCTTTGATCATCAATGGTAAAAGAGAGCTTTTCTTCTCAGGTTCAATCCATTACCCCAGGATGCCACCTGAGGTACTTAATTTTTATTTCAGAATCGTGGATATAATATGCCTTATTTTATGTGTGTTTTGGTTATGCTACTGTGGTTGCTTGGTTGATTAATTTTGTACTTAGATGTGGTGGGACATACTGAAAAAGGCTAAAGCTGGAGGATTGAATGTGATTCAGACTTATGTTTTCTGGAACATTCATGAACCAGAGAAGGGCCAGGTAACATTTTAGTGATATTTTCTGAATTGGGAAGCTAATACGCGTCTTTGCAACTGGTACTGTTTGTTATACGCCACTGTGTTTTTACATTTTCTTTTTCCGGCTTTTGCAGTTCCATTTTGAAGGAAACTATAATTTGACCAAATTTATCAAGATGATTGGTGATCTGGGTATGTACGCAACACTTAGGGTCGGGCCATTCATTGAGGCGGAATGGAACTATGGGTATGGCCCCGGCTAAAGTTTTCTAAATTCTAATTAACAATCCAATTTTGCAATGATTTTCCTACAATGAGCACGCATGTACTCAGTCTGCTTGATCAAATGTAAATCTTTGCAGTGGATTTCCATTTTGGTTGAGAGAAGTTCCAAATATTACGTTTCGATCTGATAATCCACCGTTCAAGGTAATCATCAAGTTAGTTGCATAGTTTGATTTAGATTGAACGGATGGCTCCATAATTGGATGTTTTTCTTATGCAGTACCACATGAAAAAGTTCACGAAAATGATTATAGACATGATGAAGGATGCCCAGCTATATGCATCTCAAGGAGGTCCAATCATTTTATCGCAGGTTAAGTTCCACTAAAATGGAAATAAAAAAAACTATGCACGAAGATTATTGATACCTTGAACCTATGATATAATAGTTTCTTCATTTCTTTTTGCAGGTTGAAAATGAATACAACACTATTCAACTTGCATTCAGGGAACTAGGAACTCGGTATGTCCATTGGGCAGGAACTATGGCTGTGAGACTAAACACTGGAGTTCCCTGGGTGATGTGCAAGCAAAAGGATGCCCCAGGTCCAGTGGTAAGCCTCTATTCGTAAGTCCAGATGACTTAGTACTCATTATCCCTCTAAGCACTCAAGTTTACTGGAAAATTTGATGGGTAAAATATATAATGGTTTAAGTGCAGATCAACACATGCAATGGGAGAAACTGTGGAGATACTTTCTCCGGTCCAAATAAACCAAGCAAGCCTGTGTTATGGACGGAGAATTGGACTGCTCGGTAAGTAACTAGCTACATTCCTTGAACAAGCATCCATATGCTAATTGAGTGTCGTTTCTTGTTCATTCTTCATCCTGTTCGATTGTACCCCCTCACAAAACAATATGAAAGGAAAAATGTAGCAGAAAGTGTTGGAACTCAATTTTCTTGCAATGGACAAATTTTCACGAGTCAGCTAGTGTTTTATTTCCTTCGAGTTGCCCAGAAAGATGCTTTATTCAAAGGGGATTGATTGGTATTACAGGTACAGAGTATTTGGCGATCCACCATCTCGAAGGTCGGCTCAAAATCTTGCGTTCTCAGTTGCTCGTTTCTTCTCGAAGAATGGTACTCTTGCAAACTATTATATGGTATTCAACTTCAAGACCATTTCAACAAGTGTCATATTTTAAGAGTAGTCAATCAAGTCAAAATGTTTCTACTCTTCCTACAATTCTTCTTATATTTTTCTTGACAGTATTATGGTGGAACAAATTACGGAAGATTGGGTTCATCTTTTGTAACCACCCGATACTATGATGAAGCGCCCATTGATGAATATGGTTAGGCCTATTGAATTTGTGATCACCAATTCGGAAGTTCAATTTACTTCATTCACTTGTAAGTGCATTCACACAAATTTTTGCTGATCGCTAGAGATTTTTATATTGTGAGTCCAGGCATGCTGAGGGAACCAAAATGGGGTCACCTGCGAGACTTGCATTCTGCTTTGAGGTTGTGTAAGAAAGCTCTGCTTTCGGGGAAACCTTCTGTTGAGAATTTTGGTCCGAACCTAGAGGTATTCTTCCCCATAGAGAAAATTAAAGTTGTGTTTCTAAGATGAACTAAGCGATTACTTCTTGCAGGCTCATATTTATGAACAGCCTAAAACTAAAGCTTGTGTTGCATTCTTGAGCAACAACGACTCTAGGACACCCGCAACATTAACTTTCAGGGGCTCCAAATATTACCTTCCCCAGTATTCTATAAGCATCCTCCCTGATTGCAAAACTGTTGTCTACAATACTCGAATGGTAACACTCCATCCTTTTCAAGTACAACGTTGGAAATTTAATTTTCCAAGTCCTCTAAGATAAAACCTTTTTTTATGGTACAAAATAGATTGTTGCACAACATAGCTCAAGACACTACCAGAAATCAAAAGCAGCCAACAAAGATCTTCGGTGGGAAATATTCATAGAAGATATTCCCACTCTTAATGAGAATTTGATCAAATCAGCATCCCCGCTGGAACAGTGGAGTGTGACAAAGGACACTACAGACTATTTGTGGCACACTACTAGGTATGCAAATTTTAACTGACATTTGGGGAGATATGCTTTCATTTGTTCTCACAACTGTAATTGACATTTTGTTCTCAGCATTTCATTGGATGGCTTTCACTTACCTTTGCGGGAAAACGTTCTCCCAGTCCTTCGAATTGCAAGTCTTGGCCATATGATGCATGGATTCGTAAATGGACACTATATTGGTATTCTTTTCTATGAACTCTTGCATTGTCTAATGAGTTTCAGGATTTGTAGTAGAAATATAAATTTCACAAGAGAAGAACCCAAAAAAGTTGCTTTTGCATTTTGTCGGGTAATAAGGATCAATAGATTCTGATTCTTGTAATACAAATTCCAAAGAATTGTTTAGTTGTATCTTGATTTTTTCAAGGGGATTTATCTGTTTAAACTTGTCATAAAGAACATTGTATAAGTAGTCTGAGTAGAAGCTGCAACTGATACGGCNAGATTGAGAGAAAATGGTAGAAAAGGAACCTTGTTTCGGCCGGGAAATTATGCCGTTGAAGCGCTCGTTGAGCGAACCAATCTTCGCCAACAAACTCGTTTCCTTTCTTTTACTCAGCCTTTTATTATTTTTCTCCCTTCTTTAAACGACCTTTCCGGAGATTGGGCCACGTCTTACTCCCGATCCGATTCAATTCGGGTTTGCTTTTTCTTTCATTTTTCCTCTGTTTTAGTAAACAGTCACTCTCTGTATTACATAATAATTAATGTCCCTATAATTTTTTTTTTAAAAAAAATAACAAAATACTCCTAAGTTTTTCTTTTGTTTAATTTTTGCGCTTACTGGGTTAGGAACGAACTCGAAATCAACATTAAATTTGTGGACATATTTACTATTGTTGTAAATTATGGGGACCATTAGGTAATTATCCATTTAAATAAGAGAGGAGGAAATAATCATGGGATGTTTATACTTTGTTGAAACGTTGGTTAGATTAAATCATATGATGGGTTAAGGCGACCCACTAACGCAGTAGTGGATTTTGATAATTGTGCGGTCGTGTCATGGAGTTAATGAAGCAATTTTGTTAATTAATGCATTTTCAATGAGTTCACAGTCCAATCCAATATATTTTTGGGTTATAAAATATCTTTAAAATATCTACATACTTGTATTAATTTATTTATATTATGATAAGCTTTTTATAATTGTAATGATATGTATAATAATACACACAGATAAACAGATAACGGATTATACAAAAGATAGCCCCTGGTTAATTATTCTTTTTCGCCAAACAGAAGTTTTTCTTTGTATGATCAACGTTGTTTGTTTGTTTGAGATTAGGCCAACAATTGTCAACCAAATAGCTTGGTCTCTTTCATGATCATGAATAACACCCACTAGAATTCGTGCATTGTTTTATGAGCAAAACAAATCTTATACAAGAATCACACAAATATCTTACGAGAAACTGTATTTTTTAAAAAAATCTGATTTATGTTATTAATTTTTGATCCGTAAATAAAGGAAATTCTGTTGCCACGTGTTAATACACTACAAATACAAATCGTTACCCGCCAATATCGAGTTTCTGTTAGAGGATTGGACTTGGTCAGCATCCAAATGAAGCACCTTGAACGAGCAGTGCTGACATGAAAGAAGAAACCTGAACCAAACGATGAAATCAATTTAAAAGCAAACATTTTATTGCATTCAACGCAAACAATTTCTCCGAAATATACTCTCAAGCTGAAAAGATTTTCACTCCACTGTCTCTGACACTGTCACTGTGATTCAGCACATCGTAGCTCCATGAATGCTGTAAACCAACTTCATTGATTCGGATTCTGACTGAAACCCACGTCCAAAGTTTTGATTATAACACCACAGTCTGGTCTGCTCCTGTTAAGTGGTAACACACTGACAGTACCACTATGTCAGTACCAAGTCGAGTACTGCTGGCGGCACTTGTTTGCTTGTTGATGATTTCAACGGTTGTTCAAGGAGAGAAGTTTAAAAGGAGCGTGACATACGACGGTCGATCTTTGATCATCAATGGTAAAAGAGAGCTTTTCTTCTCAGGTTCAATCCATTACCCCAGGATGCCACCTGAGGTACTTAATTTTTATTTCAGAATCGTGGATATAATATGCCTTATTTTATGTGTGTTTTGGTTATGCTACTGTGGTTGCTTGGTTGATTAATTTTGTACTTAGATGTGGTGGGACATACTGAAAAAGGCTAAAGCTGGAGGATTGAATGTGATTCAGACTTATGTTTTCTGGAACATTCATGAACCAGAGAAGGGCCAGGTAACATTTTAGTGATATTTTCTGAATTGGGAAGCTAATACGCGTCTTTGCAACTGGTACTGTTTGTTATACGCCACTGTGTTTTTACATTTTCTTTTTCCGGCTTTTGCAGTTCCATTTTGAAGGAAACTATAATTTGACCAAATTTATCAAGATGATTGGTGATCTGGGTATGTACGCAACACTTAGGGTCGGGCCATTCATTGAGGCGGAATGGAACTATGGGTATGGCCCCGGCTAAAGTTTTCTAAATTCTAATTAACAATCCAATTTTGCAATGATTTTCCTACAATGAGCACGCATGTACTCAGTCTGCTTGATCAAATGTAAATCTTTGCAGTGGATTTCCATTTTGGTTGAGAGAAGTTCCAAATATTACGTTTCGATCTGATAATCCACCGTTCAAGGTAATCATCAAGTTAGTTGCATAGTTTGATTTAGATTGAACGGATGGCTCCATAATTGGATGTTTTTCTTATGCAGTACCACATGAAAAAGTTCACGAAAATGATTATAGACATGATGAAGGATGCCCAGCTATATGCATCTCAAGGAGGTCCAATCATTTTATCGCAGGTTAAGTTCCACTAAAATGGAAATAAAAAAAACTATGCACGAAGATTATTGATACCTTGAACCTATGATATAATAGTTTCTTCATTTCTTTTTGCAGGTTGAAAATGAATACAACACTATTCAACTTGCATTCAGGGAACTAGGAACTCGGTATGTCCATTGGGCAGGAACTATGGCTGTGAGACTAAACACTGGAGTTCCCTGGGTGATGTGCAAGCAAAAGGATGCCCCAGGTCCAGTGGTAAGCCTCTATTCGTAAGTCCAGATGACTTAGTACTCATTATCCCTCTAAGCACTCAAGTTTACTGGAAAATTTGATGGGTAAAATATATAATGGTTTAAGTGCAGATCAACACATGCAATGGGAGAAACTGTGGAGATACTTTCTCCGGTCCAAATAAACCAAGCAAGCCTGTGTTATGGACGGAGAATTGGACTGCTCGGTAAGTAACTAGCTACATTCCTTGAACAAGCATCCATATGCTAATTGAGTGTCGTTTCTTGTTCATTCTTCATCCTGTTCGATTGTACCCCCTCACAAAACAATATGAAAGGAAAAATGTAGCAGAAAGTGTTGGAACTCAATTTTCTTGCAATGGACAAATTTTCACGAGTCAGCTAGTGTTTTATTTCCTTCGAGTTGCCCAGAAAGATGCTTTATTCAAAGGGGATTGATTGGTATTACAGGTACAGAGTATTTGGCGATCCACCATCTCGAAGGTCGGCTCAAAATCTTGCGTTCTCAGTTGCTCGTTTCTTCTCGAAGAATGGTACTCTTGCAAACTATTATATGGTATTCAACTTCAAGACCATTTCAACAAGTGTCATATTTTAAGAGTAGTCAATCAAGTCAAAATGTTTCTACTCTTCCTACAATTCTTCTTATATTTTTCTTGACAGTATTATGGTGGAACAAATTACGGAAGATTGGGTTCATCTTTTGTAACCACCCGATACTATGATGAAGCGCCCATTGATGAATATGGTTAGGCCTATTGAATTTGTGATCACCAATTCGGAAGTTCAATTTACTTCATTCACTTGTAAGTGCATTCACACAAATTTTTGCTGATCGCTAGAGATTTTTATATTGTGAGTCCAGGCATGCTGAGGGAACCAAAATGGGGTCACCTGCGAGACTTGCATTCTGCTTTGAGGTTGTGTAAGAAAGCTCTGCTTTCGGGGAAACCTTCTGTTGAGAATTTTGGTCCGAACCTAGAGGTATTCTTCCCCATAGAGAAAATTAAAGTTGTGTTTCTAAGATGAACTAAGCGATTACTTCTTGCAGGCTCATATTTATGAACAGCCTAAAACTAAAGCTTGTGTTGCATTCTTGAGCAACAACGACTCTAGGACACCCGCAACATTAACTTTCAGGGGCTCCAAATATTACCTTCCCCAGTATTCTATAAGCATCCTCCCTGATTGCAAAACTGTTGTCTACAATACTCGAATGGTAACACTCCATCCTTTTCAAGTACAACGTTGGAAATTTAATTTTCCAAGTCCTCTAAGATAAAACCTTTTTTTATGGTACAAAATAGATTGTTGCACAACATAGCTCAAGACACTACCAGAAATCAAAAGCAGCCAACAAAGATCTTCGGTGGGAAATATTCATAGAAGATATTCCCACTCTTAATGAGAATTTGATCAAATCAGCATCCCCGCTGGAACAGTGGAGTGTGACAAAGGACACTACAGACTATTTGTGGCACACTACTAGGTATGCAAATTTTAACTGACATTTGGGGAGATATGCTTTCATTTGTTCTCACAACTGTAATTGACATTTTGTTCTCAGCATTTCATTGGATGGCTTTCACTTACCTTTGCGGGAAAACGTTCTCCCAGTCCTTCGAATTGCAAGTCTTGGCCATATGATGCATGGATTCGTAAATGGACACTATATTGGTATTCTTTTCTATGAACTCTTGCATTGTCTAATGAGTTTCAGGATTTGTAGTAGAAATATAAATTTCACAAGAGAAGAACCCAAAAAAGTTGCTTTTGCATTTTGTCGGGTAATAAGGATCAATAGATTCTGATTCTTGTAACACAAATTCCAAAGAATTGTTTAGTTGTATCTTGATTTTTTCAAGGGGGTTTATCTGTTTAAACTTGTCATAAAGAACATTGTATAAGTAGTCTGAGTAGAAGCTGCAACTGATACGGCCCCCAATAGTTTTGTTCATTATCTACTCACCAAGCGCTGGTTGACAGGATCTGGACACGGAACCAACATAGAGAATAGCTTTGTCTTTCAGAAACCAATAATCTTGAAGCCTGGAATTAACCACATATCACTTCTGGGTGTCACAATTGGTCTTCCGGTAATAATTGTAATTTCCAGCGTCCGCCTTTCAGTTCTTGATTTTCATTTTTATCCCTAATGAAATAAGTGGGACCTGGTAATAATCTTCTTTGCAATCATTAGGATAGCGGAGTCTACTTAGAGCGTAGGTATGCTGGAACTCGAACTGTAGCAATCCAAGGTCTTAATACTGGAACCCTTGATGTTACCTACAGTGAATGGGGTCAAAAGGTAACCAGCTGTAATTCATTTTTCAAACAAGGCTGCATTTTGAAACAAGGATTAAATTATCAGCTCTGTGCCGACTGCAGGTAGGCTTGGATGGCGAAAAATTTCAGGTTTACAAACAGGAAGATTCTGATAGGGTAAAATGGAATAAAACTAAGGGATTAGGAGGACCACTTACATGGTACAAGGTACTGCTTTAAGCAACCTCTTCGAAGCAATTAAATGCAAATATAAAACAAAACTCGGAATGGAAAAAAGTGTTAAGTGAATGTAATCTGGATTCCCTAAAACTCATTTTATTTTCCATTTCAGACCTGTTTTGATGCCCCTGAAGGAAATGATCCTCTTGCAATTGAGGTAGCTACCATGTCTAAAGGCATGGTATGGGTCAATGGTAAAAGCATTGGTCGCTATTGGGTATCTTTCCTCTCTCCTACAGGAAAGCCTTCGCAGTCTGTGTAAGCATTACATCATATTTACATCAATTTTGTATATGAAAAATGGTCTCACACTCTTGTAAATTTCAGGTACCATATTCCAAGAGCTTTCTTGAAGCCAAAAGATAATCTCCTGGCTATCTTTGAGGAAATAGGAGGAAACATAGACGGTGTTCAAATCGTAACTGTCAACAGGAATACAATCTGCAGCTTCATAAAAGAAAGTGATCCACCACGTGTCAATAATCGGAAAAGAGAAGACAGTGTTATACAAAAAGTTTTTGATGATGCCAGAAGATCAGCTACCTTGATGTGTCCTGACAACAGAAAGATTCTCCGTGTTGAGTTTGCAAGCTATGGTAATCCATTTGGTGCTTGTGAAAATTACATTCTTGGAAACTGCAGCGCACCATCTAGCAAGAGAATTATCGAACAGGTTTACCATCTCTCTACTCTGTGCACATAGACACTTTCATTTTACTGCTTTTGAGCTAATTGGTTTTTCTCATTATCGAGCATGCAGTACTGCTTGGGAAAAAACAGATGTGCAATACCATTTGACCAGAATATTTTCGACAGGGAGAGAAAGCTTTGTCCGAATGTTCCTAAAAATCTGGCTATCCAGGTACAATGTGGTGAGAATAAATAGAGTCCCCAGTAAGAACCCTTAGGAGTTTCAGACAGGACTGTAGAAGTGAGATTTTGTGGCGACCTGTAGGTTTTAAACTTACCAAATAAAACCAACCTTCCTTCAGGTCATCTGCATGTGCCAAGTCATACTGGGTATCCAAAAGCTTCATTTACCAATTTGGTTCCCTTCTAGTGGCTTAAAAAGAGATGTTATTGGTTTGTACAATTGAATTGCAAACAGCATGTTAGGCTCTTGTTTTTCACAATTTAGTTTATTTCAAACTATTTAGAACATTAAACTAAAGAAACAAGCAAGCAAATCTAATCACTTTTTTTTTAATATGGTCGAAACTTTAACGAAAAAGGTACCTAACTATTTGCTCCAGACACAATTCATGGACCCAATGATCTAAGCAGAGTTTTGGCTATTGATCTGATTGGGGCTCAGTTACTTAAGCATTTAGTCCGTCTCCGGAAGTGTCTCAAATTTCATTAATTCGATTACTCGTCCGTTATGCCGAAAGATAAATACTGCTGCATTGTTTCAGCAACTGAATTGGAAAATGATGTTAGAAACTGTATAGATTGGCTCATTGAAGCACCAGATTTTACCATGAAACTATGAAAACACAAACCTAAGGCCTTTCTAATAGAATTCAATCCACAGTACAATGGAATAAACGATGAAGCTGAATCGGGAAAAGGAAAAAAGAGGTTTTTATTGACCGTGTGCCATAATTTCTAAAATCAACCCATATAAATTACAGCTTGGTATCTACTTTTCACCATAAAACTTATGAACTCAGATTGCGAAGACATTGTAGCACTGTTAAGGATAGTGGACTGACCATCAAAATACATTGCACAATGACCTAGTACAAATTGGGGAGTAGCTGTAAACAAGAGCTCAAACACAGATCTGAAATCAGGACTTGCAAAATGCATGAAGTGTATCGTCCAGGGCCTTCCTATCATAATCGCCTGTAAAGACACAATTGCCTAAAGGACCTTTCAAAAGGATAAGCCTTAATAGCCCATCAGCTACCTTCTTATCGACCTGCAATATCAAAAGGGTACAAATATGTTAAACGATGAGACAAAAGAGTTTGTGCTTTAAAGAATGATGACAAACTAAATGTCTTACAGCCATGATAGACTTGAACATTTCTACAGTCATGGTGTCTGGTGGTGCAGTAGGTAACTTAGCCTGTTGTAGGATGTTATGCACACGTTTAACGATAGAATCATCAATCCAACCCAGCCGGTAAGACATGTCAACAGCCATGACCTAAGAAGCAACATACAGTTAAGTAACAGCGTAAAACAGGGAACAGATATAACATAATGAAACCCAAATGAAGAATATGCTAACCATGCCAGCTGCAACAGCTTCTCCATGAAGCCACTGCCCATATCCAAACCCAGTTTCAATGGCCTGGTAAGACAAGCCACATGATCAGAAGAAGTTGATCAAGGATCTTTTAGCTAGAAAAGAATACCATAAAGTCAAAGGCCATTCTTGTTTTTAATCAAGTAGAAAGAAATAGAAAATTTCATGTATTATAGTTCGAGTATATGCTGACAAGCTAGCTTTGATATCATAGTAACATACACATGCATTAGTACTAGCCTACACAAGATGGCAATCTAATACAATAGGTTGGTCTTGCAAGCTAAAAGAATATTTAATTAATAGACCAAATAAATATGATCCAAGTTATATAATCTAATATAAAACTTGCATGACCAACTGTCATGTAACTTGTATAGGGTTGGGCGGTCTCTTTTCGATTAAATCAGACTTTGGGGATTGATACTGTTTTATATAGCTTCAACTGATTTTGGGTGGATGCCTGGTCCACTACTAAAGTGTAATACGTCAACTATGTATTAATATAAATCCTCATAGTTTTCTAACCCCCCCAAAAATATAAAATAAAAAAAGACTTACATGACCAAATGTATGACCCAAGTTTAGTGTTGCTCTTAGTCCACTCTCCTTCTCATCCAAGGACACAACCTCAGCCTTATTTTCACAAGATTGCTTTATAGCATAAGCAAATGCACTTGGATCCCTGCAATGGGCCAGTCCCAAAATATTCAATAATCAAGAAAACCATTCAAAATATAAGAAAGCCCAGTCGATTGGAAGAGATTAGGAAGGGGTTATGCAATATCATATTCCTAAAGCGTGGAAAATAAGAATCTTTAATTTGAAATAAATTTGAATATGCCGTCCTCTTGTTCCTCGTCTTTCAAATTTATCAGTTAAGTTACCAACCAACATGCCCATTCTTAGTGTGTGAGAACGTGTTAAGAATTTTCATCGTCAAACTTATACCTTGCCATCAATTTATGCATATTTTGCTCCTGCCATTCAAAAAATTCTGCATCCCTGATGAGCCCATACTTGATAACCTCTGCAAGTCCTGATGCCAGTTCCCTGTCTGGCAATGTATTTAATGTGTCAGTGTCGACGAGAACGCACTGAGGTTGGTAGAAAGCACCAATCAAATTCTTGCCAAGGCGGTGGTTTATGCCAGTTTTGCCTCCAACAGAAGAATCTACCTATTAAGAATTTTTGAAAGAGAAAGATAAGAAAATGTTAGAGAAAAGGAAAGGCAAAAGAAATAGTAGAAGACAATTGAGACCATTGAGCAAAAAAGCATGATTGAAGGCAGAAAGCCGCAAAAATATAATAAAAAAGTCTTGGGTAGTAAAATACCTGTGCCATAACAGTTGTAGGAATTTGAATGAAATTAACACCTCGAAGATAAGAGGCTGCAGCATAACCACACATGTCACCAATAACACCACCTCCAAGTGCAACAAATGTACATCGCCGGTCCAGCCGAGACTCGATGGCCTTGTCAAAGACTTTCATGAGAGTATCCTATAGGTACAAAGTATTTTGGTTAGTTCATGGCAACTAGCAAAGTAATGCAACAATGAAATGATAACCAAAACCTTAAAAGAGAACCTACCATGTTCTTGTAATTCTCACCATCTGGCAGAATCACATTCTCAACTGAAACATTTGGATTCCCTCTTGTCAAAGCATCAGTTACTTTATCCAGGTACAATGGTGCAACTGTGTTGTTAGTAACCACAAGAACTTTCTTTCCTTGAACATGCCTATAATACAAACAGTTATTTGATATAAGCAAGAGAGTATCAGAATTCCCAAAAAACCTATCTTCATACAATAGTGCTTTCAGTGTCATAAAAAAAATCTAATTCTTTTTGTTTTTGTGATTTTGACTGGAAGGACAAAAAATAATCTGTAAATCAGTTACTACTTTGAGTTCTTTCTTTGAAGAACTACTTACTATCTGTTTCTTTTACAAAGCAGTTTGGCCAAAATGATATACTAGCCAAAACGTTCTTTTTTTTTTTTAATATTTATTCTAGTTAGCTGACAAAATCAATTTTGAAGTTGAGGAACACTTGATCTATGCTTTTGTAAAAGCAATGTCTAAATTGGAAATGATCTTCAAATGTAGATGGAAGAGACACACTGCTCAAAAAAAAAATCTATTACACAGCACTTACAAGTGCGCCATTAATTTCATGTTAAATTACCAGATATAGTCAAGCAAGAAAACCATAAAATTTAGATTTTTATAGCATATCTAATGTGTAATCTAGCTTGTTGTAGTTAAATTCCTACCTCGTATCAAAAGTCAAATCAAAATTTCAAAAACTTCAACGAACCTAAATCGAAATGGACAAACTTTAGACAGTGAAATGTTTAAAAACAATACTTTTGGAGCAGGTCGGGATGATCCAGAAGTCCGGATCCGATATAAATCGGGTAGCTCCGCTGTCCCAAATCCACCTCAACAATCGTAGGAGCTTTACTAACCGTTTGATCCATCATCGGAGCCGCACTACTCGCGTATATCCTGCGGTTCCCCTTATACTCGCCCAGGACGAAACCGCCGTTCCGTTTCAACTCAATAGAAGCCGGTGCCAAGGGCGGGGACTTAAGCGCAATCGCGTTAGGGCTGCGAAACCAGGTATATAACTCGGGCTGTTTGGACGCGTGTTTGGATGACAGCGAAGGAGACAATGAGTTGGCCGTGGATAATGCCATGGAATAGGGTCGAGTCCGGGTATTGGTTCGGGGATTTTGTGTTTGGTGAGTGGATTTGAATTTAAAGTTGTGTTTGAGTTGCGGGGTTTTGTTGAGAAAGAAAGGGATGAGAATCGGAGATGTGTCGGGGTCGGTGAGGAATGGCGCGACTGGTGTGCGCCGTTAATTGACGGACTAGTGGGTTCTGCTACTGCGAGAATTTGTGAAAATAACTGTTCTTCTCTTAAAGGAATAAGTATCCAATAGTAAGAATATTATTGAAAAATAATGTTTTTAATTTAATTAATATCTTTTGAATAATACTATAATCTAATTAAAACTTTATTCATTTTTTTTAATCTCGTGTTGTAAATATGAGAATTAGGTAGGGGTGGGCACGGTTCGGTTCGAAATTAAGTAGAACCGATTTAAATATGTTATTTTATAAAAAGAACCGAATAAGAACCGAACTCAAACGATTCTTTTTGGATTTGTTCGGTTCGGTTTTTTCGGTTCTGGGCCTATTTTGAATTTTTAAATTTTTAGCCAATTGGGCCTCATGAATGTAATAATTTTTTTCAACAATTAATTTATCCTAATTTTATTACAAATATTAACAATAAATGCAAAGTATTCAAAACACATTTTATCACTAACTATTAATAAGATACTCCCAAAATATGAAATATTCAAACATAACCAAACTCCAAATACTCCATCTATAAAGACTTACGAAATTGTAACACTTACATATATATATTCCTGATTGTGTGTATGCAAGTTTATGTTAGTTATTTTACACAATCAGTTAAAAATTAACACATGTTTGATTTGAATAAAATTAAAAAATAATTCAAATTTTCGGTTCAGCTAAGTGAACCGAATACCGAACCGACATTTTAATTTTTTTTACAAACGATATTTTTAGTTTTTTTAAAAAATAAAAACCAACCGAATTAAAAAAAATCATCGATTCGATTCGATTCTTTTAAAACTACAATTTTTTTGCCTACCCTTAGAATTAGGGGTTTCATTATATTTATAAAGGGGTGTAAATACGGTTGAGAGGGCTAATGGGCCGATCAGCTTCACAATTCAATCATGGCACCAAAAGGTCAGCTAAAGTTATTGGGCCTATAAGCACTTAGGGCTTAATAGTTCTTTGGATAGGATGCACGTGCCCTTCAATTCAAACACGAGGCGGAAATAAGCCGTACGGTACAGATTGTTGACTCAATAAATCAATGATGTTCTTGTCGGTACATCATAACTTTAATCTTCCCCGACGCTTCTCCTATGCGCGTTCTCAAAAAATACTTAACAAAAACCCCAGCGTTTTCCCGCGAAATTTTCCCTCCATAAATACCTCTTGTCCGTTTGCCAGCTCTCTGTTACTCTCCCTCCTAAACGCTCCGCTTTGAATGTCTTCTTTTTTGTTTGTCCGTACAAAATCCTAGAGTTAGGGTCTCTTTTGAATACTGGTTACGATGGGGGAGGAAAACGAAGTGATTGTAATTTCGTCCGACGATGAAGAGTTTGATCTTTCACTGAGTTTGAATCGAGGCTCGGGGAAGTCAAAAACGACGTCGTTAGTTACTCTTACAAACCCTAGGTCCGCGAAGAAGCCTTGTCTGAGAAGTGATGTTAATGAAGTATGCTTTAACTGTTCATAGATTATTGCTTTTCCTTAACTTTATTTACTCTGGTTTTTTTCGAAAATTAAAAATTGAACTCTAATATGTAAATGAACTGCACTTCGTGGGGATGATTGTCAAAGAAAGATTATTTGAGTGGTTGAAAGTTTCAACTTTTTAGTGACTTTGAACTAATTTCATACGAGTTCTGACCATGGCATTTGCTGCGTTTTTAGATAATTATAAGTAGCTTTGTGATGGGAGGCTGAAATTTGAGTATGTGGAATGCAGATCAGTTTGTCTTTTGAAAAGTTTGATGAAGTTCTTAATGGGTCCAAGGTATCCAATGGTATGCATTTTTTGTCTTTTCTTCTTTTACTTATTACAATTTTAGTAGAGATTTTAAGTGATAACTTTAATTTTCTAGTTGTTTGGGGTAATCATGAGTAGCATTTATAGTGATTCATATTGTAATTATTGATTCAAGTTTGAATTTTGCCTCGCTATATCTCATTTATTTTCTTTTATCTTTTTTATATTTGGCATATCAAAGTTATATGGAATCAGGAAAATGATTCAGTATTGGGAAGTAGCAGCACACAGCAATTATGGACCGACAAATACAAACTTTGTTCATTGGAAGAACCTGATGTTCAGAAAAAGAATGTTGAACATTTTTTAACTCCCTCAAGATTTGAAGGTTTGGTCAATCCCAAACGTGATTCAGCATTGGGAAGTAGCAGCAGACAGCAACTGTGGACCAATAAAAACAAACCTTGTTCCTTGGAAGAACATGCTATTCAGAAAGAAACTGTTGGGCGTTTTTTAACTCCCTCAAGATTTGAAGGTTTAGTCAATCCAGACCATGGTTCAGCATCAGCAAGTACCAGCACACAGCAACTGTGGGTTGAAAAATATAAACCTCGTTCCTTGGAAGAACTTGCCGTTCAGAGAAAGAAGGTTGATTTTTTTTTTAACTCTCCCAAGATTAGAAGGTTTAGTCAATTTATTTTTATATCCTTTTCAAGTTTATATTGCTTATGACTATCATCTCATCTTTCTTCCTTCTTACTGCAGGTCGAAGAAGTTAGGGCATGGTTTGAGGAAAGGTTGGGAGATTCAAAGGTAGTTTATTGTTATGAACTACTCCTTTTACATTCAAGCGCCTTATCCTCATAAATGAAAAAGAAAATAAAAGGCTCAATTATGATACTTTGAACTTGAAGTTTGAGTGGAGGATAGAGTGTAAGAAACTAATAAGTTTGCATCTTGTTGTTTCCTTTTATTTTAGTTTTGGACTTCATAATATTTTATTTACATTGTGAAACTTCGTGGTCTTTAATTTGTCATTTACAGGACAAATTTAGTACTAACGTTCTTGTCATCACTGGGCAAGCTGGAGTCGGAAAAACTGTATGTTATCTCTCATTTTTTGGCATTTTATTTGAAAATATCATCCATTAGGATAGAGGATTGTTCTTGATTATGTGTAAACATAAACATTGTGTTACTTAAAAATGAACCAGTAGGCCTGTGGTTGCATTGTTTCCCTTTCCTACTTTATGCATATGTGTTGTGCATAAAAGTGGGACTTGGACTTCATATATACTCCATCTATAAAGACTTACGAAATTGTAACACTTACATATATATATTCCTGATTGTGTGTATGCAAGTTTATGTTAGTTATTTTACACAATCAGTTAAAAATTAACACATGTTTGATTTGAATAAAATTAAAAAATAATTCAAATTTTCGGTTCAGCTAAGTGAACCGAATACCGAACCGACATTTTAATTTTTTTTACAAACGATATTTTTAGTTTTTTTAAAAAATAAAAACCAACCGAATTAAAAAAAATCATCGATTCGATTCGATTCTTTTAAAACTACAATTTTTTTGCCTACCCTTAGAATTAGGGGTTTCATTATATTTATAAAGGGGTGTAAATACGGTTGAGAGGGCTAATGGGCCGATCAGCTTCACAATTCAATCATGGCACCAAAAGGTCAGCTAAAGTTATTGGGCCTATAAGCACTTAGGGCTTAATAGTTCTTTGGATAGGATGCACGTGCCCTTCAATTCAAACACGAGGCGGAAATAAGCCGTACGGTACAGATTGTTGACTCAATAAATCAATGATGTTCTTGTCGGTACATCATAACTTTAATCTTCCCCGACGCTTCTCCTATGCGCGTTCTCAAAAAATACTTAACAAAAACCCCAGCGTTTTCCCGCGAAATTTTCCCTCCATAAATACCTCTTGTCCGTTTGCCAGCTCTCTGTTACTCTCCCTCCTAAACGCTCCGCTTTGAATGTCTTCTTTTTTGTTTGTCCGTACAAAATCCTAGAGTTAGGGTCTCTTTTGAATACTGGTTACGATGGGGGAGGAAAACGAAGTGATTGTAATTTCGTCCGACGATGAAGAGTTTGATCTTTCACTGAGTTTGAATCGAGGCTCGGGGAAGTCAAAAACGACGTCGTTAGTTACTCTTACAAACCCTAGGTCCGCGAAGAAGCCTTGTCTGAGAAGTGATGTTAATGAAGTATGCTTTAACTGTTCATAGATTATTGCTTTTCCTTAACTTTATTTACTCTGGTTTTTTTCGAAAATTAAAAATTGAACTCTAATATGTAAATGAACTGCACTTCGTGGGGATGATTGTCAAAGAAAGATTATTTGAGTGGTTGAAAGTTTCAACTTTTTAGTGACTTTGAACTAATTTCATACGAGTTCTGACCATGGCATTTGCTGCGTTTTTAGATAATTATAAGTAGCTTTGTGATGGGAGGCTGAAATTTGAGTATGTGGAATGCAGATCAGTTTGTCTTTTGAAAAGTTTGATGAAGTTCTTAATGGGTCCAAGGTATCCAATGGTATGCATTTTTTGTCTTTTCTTCTTTTACTTATTACAATTTTAGTAGAGATTTTAAGTGATAACTTTAATTTTCTAGTTGTTTGGGGTAATCATGAGTAGCATTTATAGTGATTCATATTGTAATTATTGATTCAAGTTTGAATTTTGCCTCGCTATATCTCATTTATTTTCTTTTATCTTTTTTATATTTGGCATATCAAAGTTATATGGAATCAGGAAAATGATTCAGTATTGGGAAGTAGCAGCACACAGCAATTATGGACCGACAAATACAAACTTTGTTCATTGGAAGAACCTGATGTTCAGAAAAAGAATGTTGAACATTTTTTAACTCCCTCAAGATTTGAAGGTTTGGTCAATCCCAAACGTGATTCAGCATTGGGAAGTAGCAGCAGACAGCAACTGTGGACCAATAAAAACAAACCTTGTTCCTTGGAAGAACATGCTATTCAGAAAGAAACTGTTGGGCGTTTTTTAACTCCCTCAAGATTTGAAGGTTTAGTCAATCCAGACCATGGTTCAGCATCAGCAAGTACCAGCACACAGCAACTGTGGGTTGAAAAATATAAACCTCGTTCCTTGGAAGAACTTGCCGTTCAGAGAAAGAAGGTTGATTTTTTTTTTAACTCTCCCAAGATTAGAAGGTTTAGTCAATTTATTTTTATATCCTTTTCAAGTTTATATTGCTTATGACTATCATCTCATCTTTCTTCCTTCTTACTGCAGGTCGAAGAAGTTAGGGCATGGTTTGAGGAAAGGTTGGGAGATTCAAAGGTAGTTTATTGTTATGAACTACTCCTTTTACATTCAAGCGCCTTATCCTCATAAATGAAAAAGAAAATAAAAGGCTCAATTATGATACTTTGAACTTGAAGTTTGAGTGGAGGATAGAGTGTAAGAAACTAATAAGTTTGCATCTTGTTGTTTCCTTTTATTTTAGTTTTGGACTTCATAATATTTTATTTACATTGTGAAACTTCGTGGTCTTTAATTTGTCATTTACAGGACAAATTTAGTACTAACGTTCTTGTCATCACTGGGCAAGCTGGAGTCGGAAAAACTGTATGTTATCTCTCATTTTTTGGCATTTTATTTGAAAATATCATCCATTAGGATAGAGGATTGTTCTTGATTATGTGTAAACATAAACATTGTGTTACTTAAAAATGAACCAGTAGGCCTGTGGTTGCATTGTTTCCCTTTCCTACTTTATGCATATGTGTTGTGCATAAAAGTGGGACTTGGACTTCATACCCTGCAACTTAATCCTGCTCTTTACTGATTACTAGGAAATCTAAGTGACAACAAGAAACTTATTGAGAGATGAACAACAATTTCCATAACATTCAATAATGTTATTCAAGAAACAATGCCACTTCTCTTGTAGGCAACTGTCCGTCAGATTGCTTCTCACCTTGGAGCCAGATTATATGAATGGGACACTCCAACTCCTACAATTTGGCAAGAATATATGCATAATTGGAAAACAGGTATCTCAAGTAAATATTGTTCATGAAGAGTAAAGTTGAGTGGAATGGGTGGTCCTTTTGAGACTAGGTGTTATTTTTGTTTCTTTTTTAATTTTAATTTTAATTTATTAACATCATTAAATTAGTTAATTTCTGATGGTGTTCTATGTTGGTCCTTTTGAGACTAGGTGTTATTTTTGTTTCTTTTTTAATTTTAATTTATTAACATCATTAAATTAGTTAATTTCTGATGGTGTTCTATGCGGTTCTTTGTTTATTGGTCTACTGGTAGGGCTCAAGTACACATCTAAGTTGGATGAGTTTGAGAATTTTGTTGAGAGAATAAGGAGGTACGGTTCAACCTCACTGTCCATTCCTGGAGAATCAAAATCATCAGCTATACTTCTAATTGATGACCTTCCTGTGACAAATGGAAGAACTGCTTTTGAAAGACTTCGACAGTGCTTGCTACTTCTTGTGAGATCAACTCATATACCAACAGCTGTAGTGCTAACTGAATGTGGTAAAGCAGATTCAGTTGATAGCACTGCATGGAGTTTTGAAGAGCTTCGGTCAATTCTTGTGGATGCTGGTGCTCGCAAGGTTACTTCTTGAACAGGTGTATTCTTGGATATACAATTATTTTTTTAACAAATGCTCATTTCATGCTGCTTTTGGTAATTGCAGGTGGCTCTTAATCCTATCACTAATGGTTCCATTAAGAGGACTCTTTCAAAAATATGCAGACAAGAGCAATGTAGTCTGAGCGCAGAACAGATTGATCTGGTAGCACAAGCCAGTGGAGGGGACATCAGACAGGCAATTACATCTTTGCAGTTCTCCTCTCTAAAACAAGATTCAATGCTTAATTTATCGTTATCCATCTCTAAACCCAATTTCCCAGAAGAGAAAGTAGATGGGCACGGTGGATTTTCTGTCCAATTTGGCAGAGATGAGACACTTTCCCTATTTCATGCTCTGGGAAAATTTCTGCACAACAAAAGAGAGACTGATAACTTAGTGAAAATGGGTATGCTGTCATTAAGCTGCTTTAAGGGGTTTAAAAAAATTTTAAAATGGGAAGGGATCTCGTAACTACAAAATTTAGTAGTATATGAAGATGGAGATCTTGTGGCTTTCTAATCTTTTGGACAGTTATGATACTGTTCCCTTATGACTGCAAGAGTTTTCACTTCTGAGCTTATGTTTGTATTGTAGACCAAGATGCATTTGTTGTGAAGGAGAAGTTCTCTAGATTACCTTTGAAAATGGATGCTCCAGAAAAGGTTCTCTCTCAAGCGCATGGGCAAGCAAGACCTGTTCTTGATTTTTTACATGAAAATTGTAAGTTCTTTTATCTGCCTATTGCTCTGGAATTATTTTAGCTTTGTTCCTTTCTTTAAGTATCAAACTCAAGAGATGCATGCATGCGAGCATGTAATTTGTAAGTGCTGTTTTACCTGATGCTACTGCTTTTCCCAACTGTTCTATCATTTTTCATGTAGTTCTAGATTTTATCAGTGAGGATGCAATCGATGATGCTTGGGCTGTGGCTTCATATTTAAGTGATGCTGACTTACTTCTTGCTTCATTCCGTGGAAGGCTGGTTAGATATAATGAGGCAGACAATGTTCTACAATCTGCTGCGGCTTCAGTTGCTGCTCGTGGAGTACTATTTGGAAATTCTCATCCAGTGCCTCCTAGGTTTTTTATTTTTACACTTTAATTATTTAATTATGAGCAGTGGTATTCATATGGTGATTTATATCAGCAAATTCTTTGATCATGCAGGTGGCATGCTATCCGTAAGCCAAAGCTCTGGCAAGTGGACCAATCTTCTCTGCAAAAAAAGGTGGATTTCAAAGTTGTCCATTTGCATTCAACTTTGGTCACTGAAACTGCATTTCCATTATGTAGTAGTAAAGTGCAATTCTAAACAGGGGACTAATTTTGCTCTTGAGAGGAAATTAGGTTGTTTTATTTATAATTTTATCTACTGGCAAATCATGTTTGGCTACTGCTCTGCAAAATAAGGGGAGGGGGGAGAGAGACAGAGGGAAATGGAAATTAGATTTGTTCTCTTTGTAATGAAATAGAACAGTGACCTTTTTGGAAGTGTGTCTCCTAGAGGTCTGATGTTAACACATCTGTGAAGTACATAAATAGAGTTGCACTGGCATGCATTTGGAACTGGAGTTATGTACTTTAACAGTTTTAACTGTCAACTAGTTCCACAATCACCAACACAGTTGCTAATTTAATTTAGTAGCAGTAATGGCATCTTTTCTCACTAATTTCAATTTTTACGGTCATCATTTTTCCTTTGACTTCTTCGCAGAAGGAGTTGCTAAAGAAGAAGTTTATGGCTTGGGATGGATCAATCTCAGCTGATGTTTACAATGGGTCAAGCTCATCTGATGTGTCAGTTCTTGCGACCGAGTATGCACCTGCATTGAAATGGCTTGGGAACAGAACATCAGTTGGTCTTGAAGCTCATGAGGCGCCAATTCCTGATAACGAAACACAAGATGTTAACATTTTTGAGGGCATGAGTTTGGATGACCATGAAAGTGAGATATCTAATTATGAATCAGAGGATGACTGGATGAGTGAGATGTAGAGTGTTTGAAGAAACCCTCTGTTTCAAGATTGATAGTCCATTTGTAAATATGTGTTGATCCCGGACACTTAACCGTTTGGGAAAATGCAAAGCGATGTAAATATTTCTCTACTGGATATCTGAAGTACCGTTGAGCGAGGATGAAATATTTACATGCTGTTAATGATCTTTGTCTCTGTCTTCTGTTTTTTCAGCATCCGTCGGCTGTAGTATTTTTTCTTTCGGCATCCAGATGAGTTTCGGAGAGCTTGTTTCTTAAAGGAGACAACTTATGACCTTTTCTTCCATTTTGATCAGCCCTTTGTTTTTTTCTCAAAATTTCCTTCAAGTTTAAAAGGCACAGAAGGGAGCAAAAGAAAGTAGATATAAGTAGGGAGAAAATAAATTATGATAGAGCAGAGTAACAGGTGAACGAGGAAGACATTTTGAATTTAAAAATGTAACTTATCATGAAATTGCGGGTGTTTATTGGGGAGAGTTGAAATGGACCGTTGGGGCGTAAACTTTGGTTGTCGACTGGGACGAAATATAAATAAACGAGAATAGTGGGCCAGTGGAGCGATTGATCCCTTTTGTCCCAAACTCATGGGGCAAAGTAAAGGCAGCATTGTTTTTTTTATTATTATTACATGAGATTATTGTTTAAATTATAGCTCAAATTACAACTCATATTATATGAGAGTATAACTGATATGTACAATCATATATTTATACTGAGACCTGTTGACATTAATAGTGATATGACACCGCTTAGATTTTTTAACCTTCTCAAATATTCGAGGGACGTCAAACTCCCATCCTATATTTTTTAACCTTCTCAAATATTCAAGGGACGTCAAACTCCCATCCTATATTTTTTAACCTTCTCAAATATTCGAGGGACGTCAAACTCCTATCCTGAGAGAAAGACCTAACCTTCTCAAATATTCGAGGGACGTCAAACTCCTATCCTGAGAGAAAGATCGCCTTCACTCGAGCTCAGAGGCTCCAAGGAAGGATATTTAAAGTAAACCCCTACAATGCGTTTGCGGAGGCTCGAACCCCCTCCCTCGCATTTGTGGTTAAGGCAGCATTGTTTAAAATTTCTGTTCTTCCCAACTCGAAGGAAAGCGTAGAGTTTTATTTCTGACTAGGCTTGGCAAAATTTGGGTCCGGTCTGGGTTTTGGTGTTGCCCGGGATGACTGGACCAAATGAGAGAAATACAAGACCGAACCTGGATTAAAATTCAGTTTTTCCGGGTGCAATTCAGGCTTGAGCCCAGCACCTTCTGGGTCCGGATTTTGATCCAGGCTTTCTAAACCCGCATGTGATAACTTCAATTTTTTTTCTTTAATTTTTTCTTTCATTTCTCTAACAATGCAAATTTTAAAAAAGAAAATAATCAAATAAACTCATTCAATCTCAAACTTTAAAAAAGAAAATAGTCAAATACAAATATATAACACACTAACAATGTAAAATTTGCACAAATGATAAATTAAAATTATTTCGATCTACTTTTTAATACCCAAATTCATTCAATTTCTAACTTAAACTCAGTTAATCTATATATAAAATAAATAAATTAAATTCAACAATACAATAAATTTAAATAACATCCAACATATTATAAATTCATAATTATATATTTATATATATTTTTTAAATTTATAAAAAAAAATTGGGTCTGGTCCGGGTTTCAGGTTTTTGGTGTTGAACCCGAACCCGGGCTCAGAAATGTCTGGGTTTGAGAATTTCAAACATGGGTCCGGTTTGTATGTGCATGCAGTCCAGGTTTTGCCCTGACCGGATTGGCCGGGCCTGGGCCGGGCGGGCTTTTTTGACACCCCTATTTCTGACGGCTTCTTTAGTATAACTGGTCTAAAGTGGGACAAGGAGCAACTCGAGAATAAATATTCTTGTAACACTCTAGGGGAATCAACATCGGTAAAATACGGAAGAGATGTTAAGCTTATAAATATTGACTTATATCTTAGTTGGGTTGACGGAGTATATGAATATCTTGGTTAACGGAGTATATGAATATCTTAAAAACAAAACTATTCGACAAAACACAGAAGAGTTTATATATATTTTTTAAATTTATAAAAAAAAATTGGGTCTGGTCCGGGTTCCGGGTTTTTGGTGTTGAACTCGAACCCGGGCTCAGAAAATGGGTCCGGTTTGTATGTGCATGCGGTCCAGGTTTTGCCCTGACCGGATTGGCCGGGCCTGGGCCGGGCGGGCTTTTTTGACACCCCTATTTCTGACGGCTTCTTTAGTATAACTGGTCTAAAGTGGGACAAGGAGCAACTCGAGAATAAATATTCTTGTAACACTCTAGGGGAATCAACATCGGTAAAATACGGAAGAGATGTTAAGCTTATAAATATTGACTTATATCTTAGTTGGGTTGACGGAGTATATGAATATCTTGGTTAACGGAGTATATGAATATCTTAAAAACAAAACTATTCGACAAAACACAGAAGAGATGCTTGATTTATAAGGATGACTTCAAAGTACTTCCCTATCATTTTCCATTATTTTGTAAGAAAATTGAAAAGAAGAGTGAAAAAGAGATTGTTCTGATTATTGGTCGGAAATCCATGGACAAGGGTTTTTGAAACACCTCTTCAATGAAAATATAGGAAATAGCAATGATATTAATTCAGAAAAAAAAGTACAAAAAATCTAGGGCTATGAGCTTAAGAAATCGTTCCCAACTTATTTGTGTGATACTTTTCTCGCCTACTGGTAGATTTATTCTTTCTGCTGAAAACACTTTGGTTATTATTATTATTATTTTAATTTGTGGAGGATATGTGGAAGAATTGGGCACTCTTTTTTGATTGTGCATGACCAACCCTCAGTGAAATTATTTAGGGACATCCCGATGCTAAAAACATCATGAGTCAATGGCTGCCCAATCTACAAACAACTATGTTTTGTATTCTCTGAGTTGACAACAAATGAGAAACATGACCCATCAGTTGAGTCTCTTCCTTGTGTAGGTTCATTGTGTGTGATCCAAGAGCAAATGTCATCAGAATACGAGGAAGCAGATGACATAGAAGAAGATCAAGAGTTTCTGCCTGGTTCATGCGGAAAAGAGGTTGGAAGGGAGTTGATGTTTCTATCGCAGAAGCTAATACAGGAAATGGCAGCTGCTTCAAAGCTGAGAATGGCTGCTTTTAACTACTGTGACAGCAGATACAGTATTGCCAAATGTATCAAATAAGCGGATGCAATGAAATTAGTCGATGCAGAAGTCTATGTTGCTGCTCTGAATCTGTTCAACAACCCTAATGCAATAAAAACTTCCTTGTCTCTCAAATGTGAAAAAAGATTGATTTGGTTGCATAGGAAGTGTGCTAATCCATACAGTGCCTTGAGTTTTAAGGAACTTTATAGAGTAGTCTTCTACTTGGAGCACATATTGAACTGAACTTAGGACTTAACTAGTCAGTCCTGTATCTTGTGCATAAATGCACTTTACCAGTCAGTCTACTTCATGCATGCTGAACTGACTTTTAACTTTAGTTAGTCCTGTATCTCGTGCGTATGCAACTACACGTAAATGGTAAATCCTCTATTTGTGTATTGAACTGCCCTAAACTAGTGTATGTTTTTAGCCAGTCTTGAAAAATGATATTTTGTTTTCGAGATATTATAGATTCTAGGGAATTAAATCTCAATTTTATACTCCTGTAACAGGTAGCTCACTTGGGGTTCCCTCACCTCATCTGGGAGGGCTGTATTTCTTGCCATCGAACATAAAAGTCATGCCATAAGAACCTTCCGGGAAATCACCTCATGACAAATACGAATCAAACAGTGGCAAACAATTCACCTTTTAGAAACACACATAATTATAAATATATAAATCCTTTAAGGAGAAGATTCAGTGCACGGAAACGCTTTCCTATTACAGAGAATAACAGGTATATAACATACTACTCAGAAAGAGCTGCAAGGAAGTTTCCACCACATCTTAAACCCAAGTGACTCACCATTCCCCCTGGATCCCCCTGCATTTACCATATTCTGCACAAAATTTGCAAAGAGATGGGTGCTGCAGGACATCTCTCCGCTTCAATCTGACAACTGAGTCAGGTATGCATCATCTATACATATAACACCATAAATATCTATAATATATAAATACCACTGCTTATCCTAACTCTAGCATCCATTTTCAAGGTAGTATCCTCTTCACCTCACGCTCCTGACTGATGTGCTTGGCATCGTTGTAAACAGATTCAAATGCTTGCATACACACACTTGAAAATCCCACCATTGCTTGAAAGACATGAGGGAACCCCATCTGCAGGTTATTCAAGGTCATTGCCCTGGTCACACTCACTGACTTCTCATGCTTGGTCTTCTCCTCTTCAGCCTTTGTTCGCAGCATCTCCACTTTCACTCGTTTCTCTCCAACTGGGTCCTTTCCAAAGGATTCAGGCATTGAAAATGGACCATACTTGCTCTCCAGGGATCTAAGCTCAGCTGCCTTCTTCTCATACTCCTTAAATGAAGACTCTGCTTTCTTCTTTTGCTTATGTTCGTCACTTTGTTGAACAACAATGGCATGAACCACAGCTAAGAAGCTCTTGATTCCTTCAGATGCCACTTTGTCTGGAATCCTCTCAACTGCTTGCTGCCATTCTTCACAAAGTGAGTAAATTCCAGATTCCTGAGTAGTTCTTGAAAGAGGGCTTGTGCTGAACTGAAACAGGCTAAGGCGGAGCCAGCCTGTGAGAGACTGGACATAGTCCTGTTGAGCCTTAACTAGACTGCTGAAGGACTGGAGCCACTGCTGAACTTGGAGCTCAAGCTGGAGAGTTGCTTGCCTGTGAATCTCAGATGTGGGTTCACTAGATGGCATAATGTTGATGTATTTGAGCTGCTGAACTATGTGTGTCTGAACCTGGTGGCTCTCGTACATGCTTCTCCACATGCACATCATCCTACAAATCAAGAAAATTAGAGTGAGTGCTATTTGTTGCATTGTTCATGCATGTCTACTTATCCGTCCACAGATTTACGTAGTCCACCTAAAAAATGAATAAGAATATCAACATAATATAATCTTAAGGAATTCTAAATTTGTACATTTGAATGTCAAATTTCAAGATGGCATTTTGGATAACTAAAATCTTTCAAAAAAGTACAAATATTTTAGGTAAAGCTCAACGATAAAGCCAGATTAGCAGGATTTCAAAGACATCAATATTGCAGAGCGGTAAAAGTTCTGCTCAATCAGGCACCCATAAATTTGGTATGCCTACACTCCAAGATATATTGCACTTGGGCCACAAAAGTTATGTCTTAGGAAAGACAGGAAAGGCAAAAGGAATGATTAGAAGAATAAGCTTGATTTTGAAGACAAGCTGAGACCCACTCTTGATTTTCAAGAAAAACTGAGACCCACTCAATCAAAGAGATTGAAGTTTGGGGTCATAGCTCTCACTATATTGTACTTAGGGTCTGTACTACTTCTGTAAAGTATTTGGTAATCACTTGTAGCTATGGCTTTTAAGCCAAGGTGATTTTGTCTAACAGTTCTTTGGTATAAAACTTATAACACCTTTTTAACAGCCTTCAAATAAATCTTATATAAAAGAATCAACTTTTATTTTACAACTAGAGTTTCTTTTTTTCTTTTTTTTCTTTTTTTTTACTACAGCACATCGGTATGAAACAGACCTAAAACAAAGATGGTGTGAGGTCATCTTTACAAACAAAGCTACTGAGGGGCCAGGAGAAGCAGTTACAAAAGGATTTTTTGTGTTGTAAAATAGGCAAATCTTAGGAAGTAATTAAATATGAGGATGGACTTCCACAAGAAAAGTCCCAAGTTCTCATTTATCAATGTTACTGGCAACAATACAATATACATTTAAAAAAAAACAAAAAAACATTTCAACGCAAGAAAAAGAAAAAGATCAAAGTGAAAGCAGTCAGCAAAAGGATGCCTGCTCAACAATAATAATAATGCTTTACGAATGGACTAAGTGTAGCTATTCTCTTCACTAGTTTCAAATGCAAGAGTAGCTAAACGAAACAATAAATTCTTCTGCGGAGGCAATAAACTCAGATGACTCAAAGGATTACATGCTACCTAATCATCTAGTACTAGTCATTAGAATTTCCCCAAGAAGGAAAATTGATGGAACAAAGTCAAATGATCTCATAAGCATTGACCCTAGCTCACAAACGCCAATTTTCACGAAATGGTTAAGTAGATGAACAAAATACATATGTGTGTGTGTGTGTAGAATTTTTTTTTTTTTTTAATCAGTGGCATAAGAAGTTACAAGAAGACTAACCCTTTTACAAGATCAAGGAGCTGAGGATAGAGAACTGTTTCTCTAACTTTGATGATTTCTGCTGAAATAGTTTCAATGGCCTGTGAAGAAACTAGCATTTGGGACTCAAGCTTTTCAACCTCCTTCCTGGTCTTCGAAGTCTTCAAATAGTCAGCCCTCCTAGCCTCCATTCTCCTAAGCTGGCCCACCTTCTTCTCATGCTCTTTCTTATAAGTCTCACAGTTCTAAACCAGGCACAGAAAAAACCAAATCAGTCTGATGGAATATGGACAAAACTCTTTCGACATTAAATAATAATAATAATAATAATGGATAATACACATTTCCCACCAACCCTCTTTTTTGACTCATAATCCAAATCTTGTACCCCATTCTTAGGCTCCAAAAGAAAAGAAAATAGTCAAAAGCTTAGATTTCTATTTGCTCATTATAAGCACAAAATTATAAGTAATTGAAACTAGGACAAGCACTCTACTAACAAAAGAAACTGTTCAAGAAAAAAAAAATGCAGATAGATCTTTACCTTAACCTCCATGAATAGTTTCTTTTCCCATGCATAAAGCCTCTCCACAGTACAATGATGGCTATCATTGATAGCAGCCCCAGCACCGGCGTCAACCTCACCCACCCTTACTCGATGTGTGTTCATTTTTGGAGTCACACCCCATGTCCAAGATGTTGGATTCAAAGTGCACCCATAATTGTAAGCCTTATTAACTGCAATATATAAATTAAAATACATATTACAACAGCACAACATGCAAATCACTCTAATTAAGAAACTAAACATATGTAAATTAAGGACATTGTTGCTGAAAACTTGATAACATGTAACAAGAAAAATCAAAGAAAAAAAGCAAGATACCTCCTTTAGTTTCGGTGGAAAAGCCACGGCTTGAAACTTCTAAAATTGCAGAAAGCTCAGCGCCAGCATCAGCAGCTTTGAGAAAGTAATCATCAACTTCCTTAGCAATCTCTCCAAGATCCTTTCTATTTCTTGGCACAATAGCAAGCTCAGTACTCCCACTGACAACAGAAGAAGAGGGGGGAGCCGTCACACACTCTGACCTGTTCATTGCGGCGTCGGACATTAAGGCTTCAGCCTCTACATCCTCCTCCCAGTACTCTTCCTCAGTCGCAGACAATGGGGAAGCTGCGGGGACAAATGGGTCCCAGAAATCCCAATTCGAAGAGGACGGAGGCGGCGGCGGTGGAGGCGGCGGCAGAGGAGATGCCATTGTGGATGATGTCCAGGTGTCAGAGCAGGGACTGAACGGTACTGGGCGTGGAGGTGGCGGAGGCGGTGTTGTTGGACGGTAATTATAATGTTGCTTGTGAAGAGAGGTTTCGTTGGTTGAGAACTGAAGAAGAGCTGAGCCAGTGCCGCGAAGAGAGCGAAGATACATTGCATGTGAAGCTGACAAAGCTTGTCTTGCATTCACAAGCTGCTTCATGTATCTCTTCCTCCCCTTGCATCTTGTCACTGTCTCTTCTTTCTCTATTCTTGAATACCAGCACCCCATCTTTCTCTTCTTCTTGTTCCCTTTCCTTTCCTTTCCTTTTTTTTTTAATGTGCTTTTAAAACTTAAAACGAAAATAAATAAATAAATAAAGCCCCACCAACCCAAGTGTCCAAGCCTTTATCAAAACAATTACTGCCAAAATGAAAATATATATCACAATCTATTAAAAAAAAGAAGAAGAAGATTTTGGTTTCTCGGTTTGTTTTAATAATTAAAAAGAACGTACCTGATTAAGATCACGAGTTGCTGCTTCGGCCTCTGAACAAGCATTCACCATCCTCGTGTGTGTAGAGCCTAATATTACTAAATGTGTCGAAGCATTGGATTAATCGAAACACTAAAGCAGCTCTCTTTCTTCTTTTCCAGATTTTTAGTACGAATCACTTCAATCACTGAGCATACTGAATCTATCCAAATATTGCTGGCAAAGCGTCCATCTTTATTACTTCTAATAACACTGTTTGTTTCACTCGTACATTTACAAAAGTAGAGTAGTAATGGCTGTGCATGCCTGCGTCGTGAACCAAAAAAAAAAATTGAAAGAAAATTATTACTTTGTTGCCATTTTCGTATGTTATCAGAAAAGCTTTTATTTTTATCAATGGTGGTGGCTGGTGAGTGGTTAAGGTGGTGGAAGAAAAGAAAGACAGAATAGGTGTGGAGAGACGGCAGCAGAGACAGTGAGCCTTGGACAGAGAGCCAGAGTAACGCAATGCCCAAATATATATATTTGAATTTTAGAGACGATTTTGCCCCCTACAAGTACTTTTCTATTAATTAATAATTATAAGGATAATTGCAAGCCCTTGGTGAGTTGAATGTCCAAGATTCAAAACTAGGACAGCTCAGCCATCCCAAAATCTATGATGTTGATGTCAGATGGAGTGTTCTCTGTCGTAGGCTGTCGGTCTCTGTGATTTTATTTGGATAATTTTGAGGGTGTTAATTGTAATTTCGTCTCATTTCATATTTTAACAGTTTCCCCTACATACATATATATATATATATATGGAAATTTTTAATTTTGAAGTGACTGTTATTTGTTGTGTTGGCAGTGCTGCAGTTATTTTTTTTTCTTTTAATTTGATATAAAACTATTTCTTCCTTTAAAAACTATTTTTTCTTACAATTTTTCATTTTCTTTCATTTGTTAAACCAAACATTCCATTGAAATAATAATAGCTATCTTATCTATCCTTCGCCTGTTCACATATAAAGCAGCGCCTTGCAAAAGTTGGGATGCATTGGGAAATAAATCATGTATTTTAATTGTTTGATTTTATAGGTACCCGTGACAGCGGAATCTAACCAAGGAAGAGAAAGAGCGGTTAGGGTAACAAGTAACTAGTCAGCAGTTACTTTTATTTTACAATTTATTTGTTGTTAAAATCGTGCTCCTTTTTTTTGTTTTGTTTTAATAATATTACTGTGTATTATTACAATATGATTACCTTTAGGCTAATGCTAAATTACATACATGTAACTTATAACTTTCTCACATAAATAATAAATAGTATGAATCTATTCATTATTTATGTAAAATAAGTGTAAGTTATATATATGTAACTTAGGGCGATCATTGACTTTAACTTAATTTTACGAAGCACATTCTAAGTCCGTGGACTATTAGAATCACAATTGTGAAAGTAATAGCCCACTACTTGACCCAAAAGTCCAGTTAATATTGGTTCTTATATTAGCTAAATCAACCAACCCTAGAGCTTGGCTTGATTAATTAATCACTAAACCATGTGCCATTGCGCAGCCTTCCTTTCTCCATATTTTTGAATCGTTTAGTTTTTAATGTATTGAGTTAGAAAATTGATAAATATATTAATAAAATCAACCAAATTTTAATGTAACGTAAATCAAAAGAACCACCGTTGGTTAGATGGTGCTCGCCTTCATTTCTCAATTTTGCAAAAGAGGTTTAATTTCCTTTTATAGATTATAATACAATTTTTAATGATATTATAATTCGAAGTTTGTCCTTTACTAACGACACAGCTAAAAATCAAATAGATGGAATCCGGATATCTTTAACTTTAACAAATCACGCATAGCTGGAAAATTGTAATATAAAACACAAATTATCACATGGGACTGTAAGATCACTGATTGCAATGCATCATGGTCTACACTAGATAGAAATCATATCTTGGGTAATGTAAGATGCATTCATGGTGGGTTACATATGATCGGATGCCACTTCATTCTCGTCTCTAATTAGGAAAAAAGACTCTTCGAACTCACAAATAAACACTGATAATTTCATTCAACTGGGAGTAAAAAAAAAAAAAAATTAATGCTGTAAACTTGTATTATGATTTTTTAAAAACTTCTTTTAAATGTTTATAAATGAGTGTATGCTTCAAAAGATTTCATAGTATGAGGTAATTGAATTATCTTACTATGCTCAGAATGTAATAAAAATAAAAATAAAACACATAAATTCTCAAAAATTGCTATACTACACAAGTAGACCCTTAATTACTTAAGAATGAATACACGGGCGTTGTTCATACTATTTATTCATTAATCTCTTTTTCTTTTTTCTTTTTTTTTTGTTGGGTAAAATCAATTCGTGTTGATGCAGATTTCAAAATAAAAAGTTCATATGCCCATAAATAATTAAAGAAAATACTAATGAAACTATGAAAGAGAGCACAGATGTTTATTTTTTAAACATAAGGGGTCTAAATCGAGGAAGTAGGATCCTCTATTAATATGAGCTCTCTTGATCTTTTATAAATCTAATTCTATCCATATTTTATTATTAATATATAATTATTATTTAACTACTTTTATTTTTTAATTTATTAACCATCATTCACGTTAATAAAATTTGCTCAAAAAGATCGGGAGAGGATCTTGATGGGACATTAATAATAAACCAAAAATTGATATATGATACTTATATTTAACCTTAAAAATAGGAGTTTTTGAATTTGGGATGCATCATTGGACAGCCCAAGGATTTTGAATATAATTGGGCTGGACGGATAATCTCACGGGGTTCAGATCTGAAAGCCCCAGTTTGCGTCGGAAAAGTGTGAAGAAATTGTGGGCCCAAAGTAACGATAGTTAGTTGGTTGCAGAAAACGTGGGAAGGTGATCCGGGGGTTCGTTGAGGTCCGAAGTTCAATAAAAGAGGACGACCCATCTCCCAATCACGCGCGCTGTCACGACAAAACTGTAAACTGACGCATTAGTTTGTATGATCAATGATGGCCGAAAGGACCACAAATGCGCACTTTCATCAAGCACGTACTATCCACGCACCCCCTAAAGCCGTAAAAGTGAAAACCATCCCATCCCCCCTTCCTCAAATAACTTCCTAAAC
Source organism: Citrus medica (assembly GCA_002013955.2). Classification (NCBI taxonomy): domain Eukaryota; kingdom Viridiplantae; phylum Streptophyta; class Magnoliopsida; order Sapindales; family Rutaceae; genus Citrus; species Citrus medica. The sequence goes on along the minus strand of MKYO02022345.1, from coordinate 12,325 downwards.
GGAGTAGCCAGTAGCCAGTAGCCCCCCGTTTTTATCGACAAATTAAACAAAGGCTTCCTTTTTAATCTTTTCACATTTTTTTGTGTACAAGTGTCACGTGCGACGGTTGGAGCCGATGTGTTGAGCAAATTTTATAAATAAGATCGAGTTTCACTTCTTTTTTTTTTGGCTAAATTATTATAATTTTAAAAACAGACAACACACGCGAGGAAAAAAAATGAAAAACTTGAAACTCATACCCTAGTAGAAAGCAGTAGGTGAAAAAGTACATTTTAAGATTTATTAATTGTGCAACATAATAATATTTATTTATTTATTTAGAGTGACTTTTTATTTAATATTAAAATAAGACAAAATCCAATGATATTTGCCAATACAAAAATAAAACACGTTTAGCATCCTATCCATGCCCATTCCCTCCGTCAACAGCAAAAGAAATTTTTTTTTAAAAAAAAATTCTTTACTTTCTCTCTTCCTTTTATCTTCTTCTCGTTCTCCAATCAATCCCTTCCCTTTCATTCTTGCATTTCATCTTTCTTCTATATATGTATATATATAATAAGTCGTAAAGAAAGTCGACTGAATCGGTTATTTTTATTTTTTCTCAAAATCAAGATAGTGAAAATGGTGGGAAGCATCGCAATTGATGCAGAGTACTTGAAGGAAATCGAGAAGGCTCGTCGAGACCTTCGCAGTCTCATCTCCAGCAGAAGCTGCGCTCCTATCATGCTTCGCTTGGCGTACGTAATATTCTTGCTTTCTTTCTTTCTGCCACTTCCTTTGGTTGACTTGAGAGTAATATCAACGTGCAAGTTTCCTAAAATTAAGCGTCGAGTTTGTTGCATGTTTCATGGATGAATGGTACTGTACAGGTGGCACGATGCTGGAACTTATGATGCGAAGACAAGGACGGGCGGACCTGATGGCTCCATCAGGCACGAGCAGGAGTACGCTCATAATGCTAACAATGGTTTGAAGATTGCTATTGATTTATGTGGTGAGCTTTTAACTATTATAGCTCGCAACAGGTTTTTGCTAATAAGTTTGTTCAATATGTTTTGTAATTTTATGTTTCTGGGCTCTGTTTTGGTAACAGAGGGGGTGAAGGCCAAGCATCCAAGGATTACGTATGCTGATCTTTACCAGGTATTCTTTTTTTCTTTTTTTTTAAAAGCTTCCAAGGATTACGTATGCTGATCTTTACCAGGTTTTCTTTTTTTCTTTTTTCTTTTTTCTTTTTAAAGCAAATTATGTATAGAAACTAGTATGGAAGGTAACTGGTTGATGTAAATAACTATTACTAACTGAATATAATTGGCTAGCTCGTGACAAGAAGAAATCATTTCATGAAATCCTTTACTTTTGAACTGTATTCTTTTTGGATTCTTAGCTAGCGGGAGTTGTTGCGGTTGAGATCACTGGAGGACCTGCTATTGACTTCGCTCCTGGAAGAAAGGTAATGTTAGAGGAGAGAGATATTAAATTACTTATTGATTACATTGTTCTTTCTCATTACTAATCCTGTTTATTTCTTCAGGATTCGTCAGAATCTCCTGAAGAAGGGCGTCTTCCTGATGCTGCTCAAGGTTTGTCGTGCAGATTATTTAATTATTTGCACTTATTTCTGTTAATTAAATTTCTCAAAACATTCATGTTTAGCTTTCCTTTTGAATTTCATGGATACCACTTGCATGTGTCAAGTTTAGATAAGAGTGAACTGGGTTAGACTAGATAGATCCCTTTCTCTGTTTTCTATCATGTGTCCTCAAACCAGTCTTTTAAATTTTCAATCATCATTAACTGGGGTGCTTTCCAGCCCTGAAAATCTATTCTGCATGAACACTCATCCTTTGACACTTCTGCTTATCTGATATCAGATGCAAGTTTCCCTCAAAATTTAACATGTTCTTGGTGTTGGAAATTTTGAGTATGACAAGCGCTGTAAGCAGTAGACTTAAGAATATGTAGTAGTTTCTATTATTGCTGACAATAGTTTCAGTTGCACATTCAATGGTTAATAGACTATACTCTATATAAAACTATTTTCCAGGTGTATCCCATCTGAGGGACATCTTTTATCGGATGGGTCTATCTGATAAGGACATCGTGGCACTGTCTGGAGGCCACACACTGGTAACTCTTATCCCTAATTCAACTGTTTGGTTCATTCTCTGCTATGATTATTAATTGTACAACTTTTTTTTTTTAAAGAAATTTCTTCATTTATTTTTTGTAGGGAAGAGCACATCTGGAAAGGTCTGGTTATGAGGGACCCTGGACAAAGGAGCCTTTAAAATTCGACAACTCCTACTTTGTGTATGTTAAATTCTTTGACGGTTTCATATCCAGTTGACTTTCATTTATTCATAATAAAGCAGTTCAGATACACTTGTACACATGTTATATACGCATCATTGACCTACTAATATGGTGATCAGGGAGCTTCTGAAAGGGGAATCAGAGGGATTGTTAAAGCTTCCCACGGACATGGCTCTACTGGAGGATCCTAAGTTCCGCTACTACGTGGAGCTATATGCAAAGGTGAAGAAATTCTGGAAATTACCTTGCGCCTTGTGATCTTTCTAAACTTTGGGTGATTTTCAATCTTTTTACATTTATATGGCAGGATGAGGATGCATTCTTCACAGATTATGCTGCTTCACACAAGAAACTTTCAGAGCTAGGCTTCAATCCACCTTCCTTGGGTTTTAAGGGTGCTGTGAAGAACAGTGCATTGTTGGTACAAAGTGCTGTAGGAGTCGCTGTTGCTGCAGCTGTAGTGATTTTCAGTTACTTTTATGAAGTTCACAGAAAAACCAAGTAAAGAGGATGAAAATTAATCAGCTCGCATTCAAAACAACCTTATTGGAAATTATTCAATTAAGTGTGTTTGAGGAACTTGATTAATTGCAAACTTCCATTCTGATTCGAGAATAAATGATAGTTTTTATATGAATTTTCTCATTTAATTTTCAGGTCTGAGCCCTCAAGTATGCTTCCTCGCACTTGGCATTTAGACTGCTATTTTGCCTTCTATTGATTTCTTTGGGTCAGAGATTCTTTCTCATAACATATAAGAAAGAAAAGGGAACTAGACGTATTGATTGAATTCAGTTTATGAGAAAGAATCCCTCATGGAAAACAGATACAGAGATGTGGGAGACTGTCGATTCTATCTCATAATTTCATCATCATGTAGAAGTGAAGAAAATGAGACATCGATCTTTTATTGAAATGTGCCTTAATTTAGGCATTACATAAATAAATTGAGTGGATATATAAAGAAGTCATAAATCTACCATAAGATATACAAGTCCTTCCACAGCTGGAATTGGAGTCAAGGAGAACAAGTTTATCTCCAACCTAAACGCTATATAAATTATGAAATTCAATTATTAGTTAACGTAACAACAATTTAATTAATTAAAGTATGTCAGGCTCTTGGACTCAAAGAAAGTGTAATATCCTGGAAAACCTTCAGCCTCTTATCAATCTTCTTCTCAATTATCACCGAACTGTTGTTGCTGGCTTTAGAGCTCTTCCCTGGTTGTTCATTTGTTGAACCTAGAACTGCCGCTATAATGGCCTCTTCAAAGTCTTCATCGTCCGGCAAAAGATACGAGAGTTTGTCCCCAGATTCTTCAGATGATTGAGATAGTCTTCTTGTCTTGTTTTCTGGTTTCTCAGGTTCCATAGCAAAAGGCCTGGTGTGCTCTCCCACATCGGGCAGTCTCATAGAGTTAGTTGCATTACCAGACCTTGTTCTCTTCAGACTCTCATGATATTGATTCCCAATTGGGTCTTTTACAATCGGCTCCTTCACAAATTTGGATGAATAAAATGGCGGTGCATCAATGTTCCATGAGTTCCCAAAAGGAGCAAGTTGTTGGACACCTCTTTGCTGAGCAAGAACAGTTTGATTCACAACTATGTTGGCGTTGATGTTCTCATCAGCAAAATTTTCCTGAGTTTTGATTGCATTGGCTGTAGGAAAAAGTTTTTTGACACTTCTATGCTTAGAAAGAACAATTGGATTCACATCTACATTGGAATCAATGTTCTCATCAGCAAAATCATCTCGAGTTTTGATTGCATTGGTGGTGGGTAAGATGTGATCTTTGCAAGGCTGAGGCTGCCAGATTGATGAAGAGCCAAGGAAGGCGTCAAAAAGCCTGCTTTGTTCAACCCGGTCACCCCCTTTATTCATCATTTCCGACTCAAGATCTTTGAGCATTTGTTGTGCTCTTTCATAAGCTTTGAGATGGGAATCAACTCCTCTGGGACCGTCGGCAACTGCTGGTTTCACTCGCCGCAGAGTTTCTTTAGCCTCTCCAATTCTCCCTTGCTTCATCAAGCAAATGCCAAGATTGCACATCTTATTGTTATCAGGCGCAATTGAAAGTGCCCTTCTATATGCATCTTCTGCTTCAATATAGTTGTTCTGCTGCATTAGTGCCCATCCTAAATTTCCCTGGAACAGAAAACTCTCTCAAATTCTCAAGCACTCATTTCATAACCATTTAAAAATAAAACAATAAGGCCAGCGAATTTTCTCTCACCAGTAATCGCGTTGCCTCTTGTTCCACAGAGACTTGAAACTTCTTGCCTTGCGACCTGGCTGTCTTCGTGCGCTTGCCGTTGAAAGCAAGCCCTTGTTGAATCAAATACAGCTTATGCTTCAGAAGTGCTATTTGGTCATCCAATCTTCCACATCTCTGTGCACAAATTTATCCATAAAACCAATCAGTCAAAGCTCGGTACTTGCTTAGTCCAAATAAGAACAAATAGTATAAAAATGGGGAAATTTCTGCAGACCTTGTAAAGATCCAAAAGGATGTTATCAAGAGACTCCTGGGCTTGATCCGAACAACGGCTGCGCAATGATTTGATAGCTTCAATGGCTTCTTCAGCCCGATTCTGTTGCTTCATCACAATTGCCATATCTTTCAATGCGCTATCTACTCTATCCCCAGCATTAATGGCAGCCCAAAACAATGGTATCGCCTTCTCAGGGTCTTTATCCACCAACTAAAATCAACCCAGCACAAATCCTATCAATAAAGGTGAACCAAAAGACCAAAATAAAAAATTGCATATTAAAAGTTTAAAACCAATTTTAGAAACTTGCCTGCACATTTTTAGCTCTGACATAAGGAGTGTCACCAACTGGGACTTTGTGAATGGCATGAAATGAATCGGACCGGGTTCTCGAAACACCAAGTGGCTTCGCCGGCGATGAAGGAGCCGATTTGGTTGGCCGGAAACCAGGAGGAGCATTCCACATCTCTTGCAGCATCTTTAAACTAGTAGTGTATCTTTGTTTCAAATCTTTTGGTAATTTAATTTAGTCCAAAGATGAAGAAGAGAGAATTAAAGAGATTGGGATTGAAGAAGAGAAGTGGAGGGAGATTTAAGAGACGGAGAGGCAGAGAATGTAGAAGAGGAGTGTGATTTAGAGAGGTTTTTCTGGAGTACTTTTTGAATTTTCGACCGTTGCAGTTACCGTTTTCCTACTAGCCGTTGGCGTAGACTCTCTCCAATCATATACTCGCTCGAATAACAGGAATTTTCAAAATCACCCCTGATATTAAGCGTAATTGTTCATTTACTAACTAGTTTTTATTTATTATTTCCACTAACATCACATCATACGACGTTCACGTTCTTCGTAAGTCAGAATTCACACCAATAACTCCATTCTGCTTTACATTTCTTTTTTTTTTCTTAGGATACGTCGGCAATTAAGTTTTCAGTTTGCTCTAAAAATTCCATAATAATCTTTACCACTATAAAGTGTTTGAAATGTCATAAAAATATGAAAAATGTTTAGTGTACAAAAAGATGAGAGAAATTTATATTATTTCTCTCTTTCTTTTTTTTTCTCTCTCTCTCTACCCTTTCTCTTCCCTTTTCTTATTTATTTCTCTCATCTTTCTCTACACATGATACTAGTCTAAAAATATATATCAAAAGCCAACACTCTTTTAATGATATAAGTTACTGATAATATTTTGAAGGTCAAATATTTATTTGATCACATGATGTATGGGTGGTGTAAGGAGGAGTTTGTGTTGTCATTAGATTAAGATAATAAAAAAGTTAAAAAAATATATATGTAAGAAAGTTTTACGGCATATGATGTAATTAAATAAAATACATGACTAAATTCTAATTAGATCTTAAATTGGATTCTCATCGTAAATTCACATAACCGTGCATTAAAATAATTATTAGAGTGAGATCTATAATATTGTCTAAAAATCTATTTTGTGTGTGTATGTATGTATGTATATTTGGGGTACAAATTTCAACTAAAATTGTCGTTAGAGACACCTACATTTTTTTTTTGGCTTAACCAACATTGCCTTATTAACTTTTCATATGGAAAATATAGGCTTTTGAAATAATTCATTTTTTTGGGGTCAAATTCAATTGGTACCACATTGAAAATACAGAAATATTTAAAAATGTACCACCTAACAAAAAATAACTAATATACTAAAGAAAATCAAATTTATTATCTTTATTTATTATAAATGATTTCGGAAAACACATTTGTTTTTCTTTTCTTTTTTTAAATTTTCTTCAAATGCCAATATGTTAAGATTAGGTAAATTTTAATTTTTTTTATAAACATTATTTACCAGACACATTCAATAGTCTTTTGGGGAAAAAAATAGTTTTGGTTACAACTATTAATAAGTCTGTAATTTTGTATAACTTTGTTCTGTGTTCGATATTATTATTTTTATTTTCTGGGGGGACGAGTTGGGCTTTTAATAACATGGTTTTAAGTTTTAACATGGGAAGCAGATTAATTTGGGGCACCATCAGTAATCCACTCCAAATCAATTGGACACCAGTGCTGCTAGTAACTCTCATGGGCCTCGTTTAGCTAGCTAGACGACGCCGTTTTCCTTGGATAACATGTCAAATCAGGTCGCAGATCCCGTGATAATGCGCAAATTACGAAGAAGATAAGTAGTTCCAATGTAATTAAGAACTCCAAATGCAAATTGATTGTATGGCTTTGTGGTTGCTGCTAACATCAATGATGGCTGCTTGTTGCAAATTTGCACCTTTTCCTTTTACATATATAATCTCCATTCCTAATCGCCTAGTCAAAATGTATATACTCTCTTCTACTTTCTCAGTCTTTTATAGAATGATGGCATGAGGTGTTTTTTAATTTTCGTACTAGATTTTGAGTATTATGTAGGCTTTATGCTGCGCCATTAATATTAGTATGTTATATTTATAGTCATCTTACTATATCATGCAAGACTTTAATACGGTGAAGCTGTGAAACAAATCTTCATAATAACACCATCCGTGTTTAGTTTCTCATTTGCAGTTTAAGACAGTATACTAGATGTGAAAAGAGTGCTAGTTTTGGTAGAATATTGAACTTCTCCACTTCAAGTTTAGTTGACGCCATTACAGAGACCAAGAAGGTAGAGATTAGCTCTGATACCAATTTGTTGAAACCAAATCAATCTCTAAGACCAATTTGGAACCTCCAAGACCCACTCTATGAATCTTGATCTTTGTTCTGAACTTGATTACTAAACTAAGTTCTGACAAGAAACAAGAAACTGGAAATCAATCAAAGAAAATCAGATCACACACTTGACACAAGGGATTATAGTGGTTCGGCTAACTTTCAAGCCTACATCCACTGTGGAAAAACAAAGCAACCCTTTTACTGAATTTTGAGAACAAGTTACAAATCTGGAGAGAAAATGTAAATGAATAGATATCCCTCAAAACAGATCCTACTGCCTTTTATATTCTAACCTGATCAACCCGAAAGAACTCCAAGAAACCAGTTCTTGCTTCCTGGGTTTCCAGCCAAGAAGACCTTTTGTTTCTTCCCGCGTGAGCTAATGGCAAAAACCACTTCTTGAATTAGATTTTGAGACACTTGTCAAACATCCACGAAACCTCTTGATTGAAACGCTGAGATGGCTGCCGTTTGAGTTAGTAACACACGTGACACATCACGTGCAATACTTAACAAATTCAGCCGACATATCATTTGTATTAACCATCTGTTCTGAACTCCAATGTTCGACATGTCGTTTATCCTTGCTAACAACCAAACGACGTGTCATACACATCCCTGAGATCAGATTTGAGTTTCATGAATCCAACACTCTCCACCTTGAACTCAAATCAGTTACCCCTTATGCTTATGTCTTCCACTGAATCCCTGCAGTATTATAGCCTGCAGATCCCAGCTGAGTTCATGCAGAACTCAAGCTTGGCTGCTGGTACAGACTTTGTTAACATATCAGCAAGGTTATCATCAGTGTGAACTTTTAACAGCTTCACCACACCTTTAGACACCTCCAGCCTGACAAAATGCAGTTTAATGTCAATGTGTTTTGTCTTTTCGTGATGCACTTGATTTTTGCTAAGGCAAATTGCACTTTGGCTATCACAGTGAACAACCACTTGTCTTTGTTCAAATCCCAATTCTGTAACCATTCCTCTGAGCCATATTGCCTCCTTAAAGGCTTCTACAGCTGCAGTGTACTCAGCTTCTGTTGTTGACAGAGCAACAACACTTTGCAATGAGGCTTTCCCGTTTATGGTGCAACCACTGAGTGTGAACAAATAGCCTGTTAGAGACCTCCTTTTATCCAGATCCCCTGCATAGTCAGCATCTACATACCCTTTAACATCAACTTCTGTACCTCTTTTTGCACCATAGATGAGTCCATAATCAGCAGTCCCATTTAGATATCTTAAGATCCATTTTACAGCTCTCCAGTGCTCCTTTCCAGGATTAGCCATATACCTGGAAACTACACTTACTGCATGAGAGATATCTGGTCTTGTTAAGACCATGGCATACATCAAGCATCCCACAGCACTGGAATATGGAGTTGTGCTCATCTCAACTTTTTCATCTTCAGTCCTTGGACATTGATTACAAGACAGCCTAAAATGAGCAAACAGTGGAGTTTGAACTGGTTTAGAGTCCACCATTTCAAACCTCTCAAGTACTTTCTTTATATAACAGTGCTGTGACAGCTTTATTATCCCTTTCTTACTATCCCTTAGCAACTCTACTCCAAGAATCTTCTTGGCTGCTCCAAGATCCTTCATCTCAAATGCATTCTTTAACTACTTCTTTAGCTCATCTATTTGATCCATGTGGTTACATGCTATAAGCATGTCATCAACATATAGCAACAGATAGATTTTACCTCCATCTGTCAAATCTTTGTGGTATACACAGCAATCATAAGAGCATCTTTGAAAACTGTTCTCAGCCATGAATTTGTCAAATTTCAAGTACCATTGTCTCGGGGATTGCTTTAATCCATATAGAGACTTTCTCAAATGACACACATAATCAGCTTTAGCTGGATTCTCATAACCTCTTGGTTGTGCCATTACAATCATCTCTTCCAATTCACCATGAAGGAATGCAGTCTTGACATCCATCTGTTCCAGGTGCATGTCATTTACTGCAACTAGTGCTAACAGGATCCTCAAGGAAGAGTGTCTTACCACTGGGGAAAAAACCTCATTGAAGTCAACCCCCTCTTTTTGTGTGAAGCCTTTGGCAACCAACCTGGCTTTGTATCTAAGTGGTTCAACTCCTGGAATGCCTTCTTTGATTTTATAGATCCACTTGCAGCCAACTACTTTCTTCTTTTCTGGTTTTGGAATCAGATCCCAGGTATGGTTCTTGATCAGTGATTTCATTTCTTCATCCATAGCTGCAACCCACTTCTTTGAGTCCTTACTACTGATAGCTTCAGTGTAAGTTTTTGGTTCATCTACTTTTATTCCTTGTGCTGCTGATAGTGCAAATGCAATCAAGTCTGCATATGCATACCTCTTAGGTGGCTTTGAATCTCTTTTCTTCCTGTCTCTTACCAGCTGGTAATTTCTGAGGTTATCATCACCTTCTGATTCACCTTCTTGTTCAGGCAAATCTATTTCTGGTGCAATCTCAGGCCTTGTCTTTTTGTCAGCTGCTGTGCTAGAGCTTGGTAGCTCCACCTCAAGAAAACTCTTCTTGTCACAACCTGACTGTCTCTCAATGGTTTGATTTTCAGTGGCTGAGTCTTGAAGCATTTCATGTTCATTAAACACCACATCCCTGCTGATTATTGCCCTTGGTGGCTTCATGTCTGTACACCACAGCTTGTAACCCTTCACACCAGCAGGATATCCTAAGAACATACACTTAAGGGCTCTGGGCTCTAATTTCCCTTGTTTGACATGAGCATAGGCAGGGCGGCCAAATATTCTTAATTGAGAATAGTCAGCTGGTTTGCCAGACCAGAGCTCATATGGGGTTTTGAAATTGATTCCAGAAGAGGGACTCATGTTTACTATAAAGCAAGCAGTATCCAGAGCTTCAGCCCATAGACTCATGGGTAACTTAGAGTGGATCAGCATACACCTAACTTTATCTATTAGGGTTTTGTTCATTCTTTCAGCTAATCCATTTTGCTGTGGTGTATGTCTTACTGTTTTATGTCTAACTATCCCATGTTTTGTACAGAAATCATCAAAGTCCTTATTGCAGAACTCTAACCCATTATCTATCCTCAGTCTTCTCCCATTCCTATTAGTCCGAGTTTCAACTAATATTTTCCAGTTCTTAAACTGATCAAACACTTGGTCTTTGTTCTTCAAACTAAACACCCAAACCATTCTTGAGAAATCATCAATAAGAGATAGAAAGTACCTAGCCCCACCTAGAGAAACTGTCTGTGCAAGCCCCCACAGATCAGCATGAATGTAGTCCAGAGTTCCCTTTGAATTATGAATACCAGTACTGAATTTCACTCTCGAAGATTTTCCTAGGACACAATCTTCACAGAATTTCAAAGGCTCTATCTTATCTACTCCTAGGACTCCCTGTTTTGATAGTTCAACTAAGCCCCT
>MKYO02022235.1:258292-372017 GCA_002013955.2 Citrus medica | reverse complement strand
TTTTATTCCTTTTTATCCACAATCTCCAATTAATTCCCTATTCAATAAAATAATACAATTAATTAAAAATAATAAATAAAAATAACTAGCAAATATATAATAAAGGATAAAATATGTATATTAATTAATTCCCTATTCAATTAAAAATTAACTAAAATAACTAGAATATTTAACTAAAATAACAAGAAAAAGATGGAGAAATTAATAACAAAATATATGAAAAATATGCACTTATCATATTACTATAACAATGATATTAACAACAAAATAACAAATCATCGGCGAGCAACAACACGACTGCAGAATTGGCAAGCGGTAGCGAATTTCAGATAGTGGTAGGATGAACAATGTGTACTGCATGCAACCAGTAAAATAAGTGGCACGAGGCTGACGATCTGCATCACCTGCAATGATGATTCGTGTGACGGTGATGCACGAGAATTGGCTCTGCTTTGTTTGACAGTATGAGATGGTCATGGCTTCTGCTTCTTATCGGCAGCTAATCGATCTCGTCAAATGAATCGCGTTCTTTTTTTTTTTTTAACTGAGGATAAAATTATAATTATTAATTTTTTTGGGGGCAAGGGTGGATGGGAATCATCACTTTAGATAGGAGACTAATTCTCATTCCCCTTGGATGATAATTAGTCTCTCGTTCTTTATTCTTAAATTGGGATGGGTCCTATGATTTCGATTCGAATTTTATTTCTTATCTCTATTTTATGAAAAAAAAATGTTGTTAATAATTCTAATTCTAAATTATGATTTTTTAATTCAAGAAGTAAATACATTATTATGGTATTGGCTAAGCAATTAAACTTGGGCACGTGTACTGTACATATGTCAGATTAAAATTTCACATGCTTGACAAGTGGAGGAAGCATTCTGACTAATGATTTACGTGGAGAAACACTGCTGCTTCCATAACATGGTGTGATTATATAAGCACCTCATATTTTATGAGGCATACTTGCAAATTGCAATGATGCAGTAGTAGGTCTGGTGGACTAATAGTGGCTGGAGATTGATGTGATTATGGGTGTATTAGGGAGTAAGGTATTGTATTTTTTAAGTTATTATTGTAGAGTAAAAATTACAACTGTGAAGTAGAAGTTGAGAAAAAAAATTTATTAAATTATTAAAAAGTTCAACTATAAATATTATCAAACATTTTAATAATTAAACTTTATCAATCTAATTATCTCACCACACTTTCAAATGTACTATAAAAAAAACTACAAGTGACGTAACTATTCAGCTACCTTTCGTTCAAGTTGTAAAGCCAACGGACAACCATGTGCAACTGTCTGATTGTATGTACTCACTGCCTAGCTCCCACTTGGATAAGTTTGGGCCCTCCAAGTTTCACGTGTGTTGAAATGGTCTCGTAATGCTTTTATTTATTTTCAAATCCTTTCGTTTTTTTTTTTTCGTCAAAAAATAAAAAAATAAAAAAAAATCCTTCGGCTTGAGCTTAGTTACATGATTGTCACGCGGTCTTTAGCCGAGTGATGGTGATGGCTGCAACTTTCGTAATTTGAATCCTTTAGACGATTCATGAGTCTTCTTTAAAAATAAAATTTAGATGGAAATCTTTCATTAATTTGTGGGTGGAACAAATATTTCGTTTGGGCCGTATTATTCTAGAGTAGATGTTGTTATTTCCAATAGATATCTATATAATTTTACAATACTTATCGGTAGTAAAAAAATTGTATAATTCTAATAGATAATTTATAAATTAATATTAGTATACCTATTTTTTATGAATGAAATATAATTTATTATATCTTATTATATTGTATTTAATTATAATAAAACGAATTTTTTTTATTTTTAAAATATATTTTACATTTTATGAAGTACTTCTGTCATCAATAATAACAATTTAATATGTTCTTATTATTCCACAATTAAATAATGAAATAATCAAAATAACTAAATAACTCACCGTAATTATTATTTCATCCCCCAAGCATAGGATAAAATAGTTTGTGCCTAGTTTTATTCACAATATTTGTTTGCTTCAAATAGGTTAGATTTGTGATTTTTATTCTTAAAACATACTTCTATGTTTCATAATCTTGTGTTTATTGGCCCCTATATCTCATATTCTGGCTCAGTCTTGGAGCTCTGCCAATAATATTATTCGATAGGATTTGAATTCTTATATTGATATGAGCTTTATTTAATTTTTAAAGATTTTATATTTCATATAGTCACATAATTTGAATTTTTTTATTATTAAAGGTTATCAGAAATTTTCTAAATATTAATGTAGGTGTCGAAAAATTAATCACCTACTTTATACCACGAGACTGTAAAACTGTAAGTTGAATGGGGGCTCCAGAGTTGGAAAATTAGAGCGCTAACTCCATGAATCACTTAAAATAAATCACATGACAAATAAATAAAAAGAGAGGGACTGAAAATACTGAATAGATATCCAGGATCACGTGTTTCATTAAAAGAAATGCATGGCAAGTCTTGAACTCCTAATAGAATCCACATACATCCTGAGCATAATAAAAGAATAAAGGGGCTAGATTAATCCCTGAAAATGAATAAACGAGATTAGACTAGAAAGAATCTAATCTCGTGACAAACTTCAGTCACAGGGCTGTAAACTTTGATAAATGTCTTTTGGAAAAGAAAAGAAAAGATCTAGAAATTCCTCTAGGTCATACCAACTAGTATAAATTCCCAAAATAATTCTCCTCAATCAATTTCACTGAGGACATGTTTGCTTGGGGTAGAGAAGCGGAGAGAAGAAAAAAAAATTAATTTCTTTTTCATTTTTCACTGTTTGGTTGGACTAAATTTAATGAAATTAAATTTCCATTAAAATTTAATTTCCATCAAGTTGAAAATTTGTATTTCTTATTAATGGGTAAGGATTTCAAATTCTTCATCTATTGAAATGCAAAAATTTCAATATTGTCCTCTAAATAAAATTAATTTAAATAAGTTAAAGTGCAAATAATTTATATTTATTTTCTTAAATTAAAAGGATAAAATTATTTAAAAAAAGAAAAAGAAAGCAACAAAGTAGATTGCCTGAGAGTCATCAGAGACTCGTCAGAATTTCGCTAGAGACGTGCTTCACCATCAATACTGGTATCAATGAAATCCTCATGAGTAGAACTGTAACTTTATGAAGTTAGAAATGTTAAGATGTGTTGTTATTTACCTCAAATTTTGTTTAAATGTTTGAGAAATTTCTAACTCTTATATTTCCGACCATATAGTACATTTTTGGCAAAATTAACACCTTCAAAGTAAATCGTCAATTCTGATAATTTTTTTTATTTAACGCGATAAAAAATGATGGTTAATTTAGGTCAACAACGGCGGTCAATGGTGGTAAAAGACAATGGTGGTTGCGGTCAACTGTTGTCCATGACTTGATGCTATAATTTAAAAAAAAAAATCTTTATTTAACTAGATAATTTTAATATGCTAATATATAATTGTTTCCAACAATCATAAATGTTTAGAAACTAAATTAAATAAATAGCTAGTATACAATGTGTAATGCACGTGCATGCTTCACCTGCTTCTTTATAAGCCAAACATGGCTAATTATCAAAGCAACAACAAGCTGCCAGCTTCATGCAAGGCACATGCTTGCTTCACTTGCATGCTTCACTTGTGTGCTTGAGTTGGTGGCCATATATAATTTGAAGGAATTGAAAGCAGCTCTCATTTTGTATCAATTTTTGAAGTGAGACAAAGAAGAAAAAGAAGAAAAACTGAGAGAAAAAAAGAAGAGGAAAGAAAAGAAATAAAAGAAACGAAGAAACCAAGAGTGGGAAAAGAAGTTTAAAAGATTAATTGAGAGGGAATGTTACATGAAATGACATTGAATAGTTAGATTAATATCCAATGAATTAGAGGAACTCGAGAATTCAGGAACCCACAAAAGTCTCAAGGAACCCCTGAGTGAAGTATGATTTGTTAGTGAACACTACTAATACTATTATGTATTCCGTAAAATATTTAAGTTTGATATTATGTTTCAATATCATGTTATAATTACATGTACGTATATTATATGTTTGAATGAGTCATGAGATGTGATTGCCAGTCACCATATATGTATCCTCCCCCGTAGACTCAACGCATGCATATTGAGAGTTAGGTTACTCTACCCGTGTGATGCAGTTAAATTTCATCGGGTATTGAGAGATTTTTCTCCCCCCCCCCCTACTCGTGCGATATGATCCTGGCGAGTATTCAGAGTTATTTCTCCTGAGTACTATTTGGTGCAATTTTGTCATGTATGTATGATTTTCATATTTGTCGATGCATTACATTTAGTGTGGACTTATGTCATATGATTATATATATGCCCTTGTACGCTACTATATTTTTCTATATATAAATTATTTCCACTCACTAAGCCGAAAACTCACTGTTTTCTTATTTATCCCTTTTTTTCTCAAGATTTCGCAAGATTTCGTGCAGATCAGCTCTAATCAATTGAGGTTGGGCCACGAGACGCATTGTTGCATGTCTTGCATTTTGAGTAAGTTTATGTTGCATATTTTTTTTTAATGTATATATACTTGTAATGTAAGTATGTATAATGAGACATGAATTGTGCAAGTTTTGAATACATATATATTTTCAAAGGAGGCACAAAGGTTGTTATGTGTTTTTTAGTAAAGGCCATATTATATTGATGAATTAAGCTTGTGCCACGAGTTTTAGTTATTAGACTGCATGATTCGCGTTGGATCCAGCATATAGGTTGGGGCGGGTCGTATCATTTTTGGTATCAAAGCCTAGTTTATAGATTCTACAGACTATTTCATGACATATAAATATTCATACCTCATATAATGATATCATGACATTTTATAGATATCAGCATGTGTAGACATGGCCGACCCCGCACGAATCTGTAACGGATTTGGGTTCACCTCCACAACAGGAGAATAAAGAGGAACCCTTAAGAGAGACTGTAGGTGAGTCAGTACTACATGCACATGAGTCACAACCTCAATCCCTGTAAAACCCAGATATTCAGCAGGAGCCAATAGCGAGACTTACTATGGATTAGTTAATGGATAAATTTGAAGGTTTTATTACTAGTGTTGCTCGGAGGGAGATTGAAGTTCGTACAAGTACACAAAACACCATTAAACGTGCTCATGATTTGGGGGTTGCGACTTTTGAGGAAATAGCTGACCTGGTGAGTTCAAAATCATGGTTAATCAGACCACAAAGGATTTTTTATATAATGAGGTGTATTGATGAGGAAAGATTGTCCTTCACTGAGTTTCTGCTAGAAGGTAATGCATATCACTGGTGGATGTCTGTGTTACGCTAATACGAGGGACATGGAGCTGTAATCTGGGTAGGTTTTCGGAGAGAGTTCACTAATAAATTCTTTCCCATTATTTATTAGGAGGTCATGATAAACGAGTTTATAACGCTTGTACAGGGATCTATGACAGTGGGAAAGTACAAGCATAATTTTTTTGAGGTATTGAGATTTGCCCCATTTGTTGCACTGAATGAGAGAGAGAAATGTAGACAGTTTGAACAGGGACTTTGAGAGGACATAAGGACTATAGTAATCGGAACATAATGTACAAATTTTGACACACTGGTTAGAGTTGCTACGATAATCGAAAGGAGTCGTAAAGAAACACAAAGGGCCAAGTCGCAACAACACAAGAGAGGCCATATTTGGCCAATTAGTGAACCTAGTAATTGAACTAAAAGGAGAGAGATGGAGCATAGAGATTTCTCAATTAGCCAACAGAACGATCGACGACCAAAGTTTCTTGGAGGGAAGAGACCTTCTAGTAGTCATGATAGCATTAAGCAAAGTCACAATATATGTAGAGGCAATTGTCCTCAGAGTAATTTTTATGGGAAACTTCACAGGGGGCAATGTTTGAGTGGTTCGTCATGTTGTTTTCAATGTAGACAGCCTGGACATTTGAAGAAGGATTGTCCAAACTTGTCGTCGAGTAGTAGTTTTGTTCCAAGTCGGGACCCTCGCTACGTTTAGAGTGGCAGTAGTCAATTTCGAGGGCGGAGAGGTCCCCAGGAAGGAGGACTTATATTTTCCAACAGGTCGTAGTCCAATGCAAGAGAGACTAGTAGTATTCAATGAAAGAGCCAGTCAAGCAAACTATATACCCAGTCACATGTATTTGCTCTGACCTAGAAGGAAGCCTATGCCACTCCAGATGTTATGATAGGTACTTTGACTATTTTTAGTCGTGAGGTATATATTTTAATTGATCCCAGGTTTACCCATTCTTTTATTTCTCGCACATTTGCCATGCAAGCAGATAGAGAAATGAGGCCATTAGATTGTAGTTTAGTAGTAGTTACACCGGTTGGTAATTCTTTGTTGACTGAGAGTGTATTTCGAGATTGTTTAGTAAGAGTGGGTGGTAAAGATATGGTAGCAGACTTGATTCTGTTAAACACTCTAATTTCGATGCTATATTGGGGATGGATTGGCTAGCAAACCACCATGCTACAGTGGACTATTTTTGCTTATTTGGCTCATATTTTTGATAGTCAAGTTAGTAATGTGAAACTAGAAGATATTCATGTGGTGAAAGAGTTTCTGGATGTGTTTCTTGACGACCTTCTTGGTTTGCCACCTAATACAGATGTAAAGTTTATTATTTATTTGATTCCAGGCACAACCCTTATTTCTATGACCCCATATAAGATGGCTCTACTAGAGCAACGAGAGTTGAAGGTGCAGTTACAAGAATTAGTTGATAAAGGTTTCATCAGACCAAGTGTATCTCCATGGGGAGTAGGGGTGGGCATCGGTTCGGTTTCGGGATAAATTTTCGGTTTCGGTTCAGTTCGGGTCATAAATTCAAAAAATCCATTCGGTTTTTAAAGAAAATTTCTCTAAAAACCGAACCAGAACTGATAGTTCGGTTCGGTTCGGTTTTGGTTCGGTTTCAATTTTTCGGTTCGGTTTCGGTTTTTTGGTAACAGTTTCGGTTTTTCAGTAACGGTTTACTTAACAAATCAATTTTTTGGTTTATCTTAACTTCCACACAAGGCCTACTATAATCAATGTATAATAAAAAAAATTTACAAATTTGTAAAAGAAAAAAAATTGCAAAATTTTGGACTAAACTGAATAATTTTTAGAATCATTGTCACTGTTTTTAATATCAAAACTTTTGGCTCAAAATATAAATAAAATAAAATAAGTTAAACTGAATAATTTTTAGAATCATTGTCATTGTTTTTAATATCAAAACTTTTGGCTCAAAATATAAATAAAATAAAATAAGTTAAACTGAATAATTTTTAGAATCATTGTCATTGTTTTTAATATCAAAACTTTTGGCTCAAAATATAAATAAAATAAAATAAGTTTTTGAGCCATAACATAACTTGTCAAAAATATAGGGATCAAAATGTTATCTTGCTTTGTTGACTTTTGGTCAAGGACCCTTTTGAAAAGTTTGCAAAATATGTTAGGCCATAATAGAATTTCTAAATGAAAATATTTTCTAAATATTGGGTCATATTAAAATTTTATAAAAGAGAGGGATCCAAATGATATTATCGGTTCGGTTAGGATTTTTTAAAATTTAACCCGAAAACCGAACCGAACCGAAAAAAACCAAACCGAATTTCTATATTCGATTTTTTAAAATAAAAAACCGAACTGAAACTGAAAAAAAACTAAACCGAGCTGATTTTTTTTCGGTTCCAGTTCGGTTTTGCCCACCCCTAGTGGGGAGCATCGGTATAATTTGTGAAGAAGGAGGACAGAACTATAAGATTGTGTATGGATTACTAGTAGTTAAATAAAGTCACCATTTGTAACAAACACATGTTTCCCCAAATTGATGATCTATTTGATCAGTTACATGGTGCGACAGTCTTCTAGAAGATAGATTTACATTCGGGTTATCATTAATTGGAGGTTAAAGATGTTAATGTACCCATAACCGCATTCATGATTCGTTGTAGACATTATGAGTTTCTAGTGATGCCATTTAGGTTAACTAATGCCCCTGCAACATTTATGGACCTCATGAACTGGGTGTTTCATCATTATTTAGATCAGTTTGTTATTGTATTTATTAATGATATCATTATATATTCACGTAGCAAAGAGGAACATGTAGAACACTTGAAGATTGCTTTACAAACCTTGAGACATTGGCAACTTTATGCTAAATTCAGTAAATGTCAATTTTGGTTAGATAGAGTTGCATTCTTAGGCCATGTGATTTCTGTTGATGGTATTTATGTGGATCCCTAGAAAATAGAAGTTGTAGTGAATTGGGTGCATCCGACTAGTGTATCCGAGGTCAAGAGTATTCTTGGCTTAGCAAGTTATTACCGTAGATTTGTTGAGGGTTTTTCCAAGATAGCGTTACCTCTAATGAAACTGACAAGGAAGAAAGTGAAATTTTAGTGGACAAATGATTGTGAACAGAGTTTCCAAGAACTCAAGAAAAGGTTTACTTCAGCTCCAAGTCTTACACTTCTATCAGATACAAAAGGATTTATAATATATAGTGATGCATCCAGACATGGATTAGGTTATATATTACTGCAGCATGGAAAGGTAATTATTTACGCTTCCTAACAGCTCAAGTAACATGAACTAAATTATCCGACACATGGTTTAGAGCTCGCAGCAGTGTTGTTTTCTTTAAAGACTTGGAGACATTATTTATGTAGAGCTATTGTGAGATTTATGCAGACCACAAAAGCCTGAAGTACTTATACACACAGAAGGAATTAAATCTGAAACAATGTAGATAGGTTGAGTTGATTGTAAATTATGACTGTATTATTGATTATCATCCAAGAAAGGCGAATATAGTAACTGATGCTCTTAGTAGGAAGTCTTCGAGTTTGATCTCCAACTTAAAAGTGTTGTACCTTCCGTTATTAATTGATTTGAGGCCTTTGAATACAGAATTGGCATTGGGTCAGAATTGAGCACTTTTGACACATTTTCAAGTTAGTCCTATTTTGATTATTCAGATCCGAGGGAAGCTGGATCAAGATCTGAAATTGATTAAAATAAAAGAAGATGTGAAGAACGGACTGCAAACCGACTTCTCACTAAGAGACAATGGTACTTTAGTTATGGGCAGTAGACTCCGTGTGTTGAATAATTTAGATTTAAAGAACCAGATTTTAGAATAAGCATATAATTTGGCATATCCTATGCATCCAGGTAGCACAAAGATGTATTGTACTTTGAGGGAGCATTATTAGTGGTAGTGGATCAAGAGAGAAATAACAAAGTTTGTAGCACACTATTTAACTTATCAGCAAGTTAAGGCAGAACACCAGAGACCTGCGGAAGAATCCCAACCACTGTCTATTCCTGAGTAGAAATGGGAGCACATCACCATGGATTTTGTAATAGGACTTCCTCGTACTAGTAGTGGCTATAATAGCGTATGGGTTATTGTTGGTCACCTCCCCAAGTATGCTCACTTTTTGCCTTGTAAGAGCACGTACTTTTATGATATAATGGCGAATTTGTAAGTAAAAGAAGTAGTACGTTTGCATGACCCTCCTGTGTCTATTGTTTTAGATAGAGACTCACGATTTACTTACAGGTTTTGGCCATCTCTACAGTAGGCTATGGGTACTAAATTAAATTTTAGTACAACTTTTCATCTGTAGACAGACAGGCAATCAGAGAGGATTATTCATATTTTGGAAGATATGCTCCGAGCATATGTCATGCAGTTTCAAGGTAATGGGGATACATACTTGCCTTTGATGGAGTTTGCTTATAATAATAGCTATCAGTAATTGAGGTTGAATTAATTCATAGTTTAATTATTTTTATTTATTAATAATATAAACATTTTAACACAGAAGATAATGGGTATATTTGTCCAAATAAAAAATATGTAATTTCTTTTCCTTTCAAATTTATTCTTGGAATTGAGGTTGAAACTCAATAAGCTGCTTATTTCATAATCTGTGACAAAAATAATGTTTCCAATTACCACTACGACTACTATATATTCTCTCCAATTCAAAGTTTTGATCTAATAAGTTCATATTTTTTTATATTAAACTTATATTTTCTATTATAAGATTAAAAAAGACTTGTATATAATTATGTAATTTTTTTTAAATTATGAATAATTTCACATGAAAATTAGCTATAACTTTTAAAATCAATTTCATAACCATGCCTTTTAAACATTCAATCTCTTTATATTTTTTCTATAGTCATAGTGTTTATTACAACAAATGTAATGTGAAAGTAATGCATATTACTTTTTTATTTTATCTTGATTATATATTTTTATGAATTTTTATCATATTTTATGTAACAAATTATTAAGTTCTTTTCACTTAATATAATTTTACGTGTTTTAAAAACAAAAGGACACATCTGCACATTATTAAATATACTTCAAAAAATAAAAGATAATTTAAACTTATACCTATTTCAATCATTATATGATAAAATAACACATTTGTAATAAAATTCACTAAACGCATGTACACTGCTTTTCAAACTCACAGCAACTGTGTTTACCAAACACTAAGCTGTTTTTTTAATCAGCTGCTTATTACATCCGCACAATAAAAACTGCTTATTTAATTAATAACCATAATTCCAAAGTAGCCCTTAATATAAAAAACAAATAATAACAATTAATTTTTACCCTCCTCTCCTCCGATCACCTCCACTCTTTTCCTTTTTTTCTTCTCTTCTCTCCTTGCATTTCTTAAAACTAAACACGACTTTATACTTTCATTGAGCTCACAATTCAATATACTTCCATTGAGCTCACAATTCAATAAATGACTTCAGCATCAGAGTGGTTTTCAGAGGCAACACCAATTCTCAATATTTCTACGTAAAAGTCGAAGCACGTGCAAGGAAAGTATTCAACTCTTCATCTACCGAGAGGTAAATTAATTACTAAACCGAATGATTACAGCTTTTTTTAAGGTTTGGTGCAAAAAATCTTTTGGGCCTAAAAGAAAATGTTCAAGGCTAGTTCAGGCTTGCTCTCTCTACCTTTTCATAGAGATTTAAATAAAATAAAAAAGATCATAAATTGAAGATCAACTTGACCAAAATAATACTCAAGAAAGTTATTAGCATTTTTAAATAAGAATTTATCAACTTATGAGAACGAATCCTGTCTCTAGAAAAAAAAGTCATTCTAATAGAAACTTAAATTAACAAGATATTCCACGATACTATTATTCTAGCTACAAGTACGTACAACACAAATTCATAACAAAAAGCTTAAGTTTACAATTCATCCAACTTCTAAGACACCAAGGAGGATATAAACTAGAAAAGAAATTTGCTAACGAACATCATTGAGTCACAGAAATTTTATAGAGAATTTTGAAATCAAGTAAATTGATTTGATTCATGATATGTTGAGATACACCATTCAAGAGGTATCAATTGAACAAAACAAATGACAAACACATTCACATGATCCGATGGGACCAACATGCTATTCTCATTTGGTGTCTTGTGCTTCTTGTTATCTTATTGACGTGTCAAGTACTCTTATATAATTGAGGAGTTGACCCAAGTATACGCTTTTGTTTTATATGATGAAACTGATGTTTAATTCGTTATTAAATTTAAAAAAGAACAAAAAATGTGAAATTAATTAAATCTGTTTTCTAAGGAGAAACAGTTTTTCCCTCCCTGTGACGTTAGATCAGCTCCTCATTGTAAGCTCAATTCAATTTATATCCAAATTACCAAATTATTCTTTCTTTGAATAATATAATGTTATTCCATTACGAAAATTTCATAACTCAAAAGTTATGAAGTGAGTTTTTTTTTTCCCCACCTTAGATATCTTTGTTTGATCCAATAACTGACAAATAATACAAATAATTGTATTATTTGTTTAACAAAAAAAAATTGAAAGGAAAATATAAAGAAGATGTGGGTGTTGGGCGTTCCCAACAATTTCACTAGTCAAATAAAAAGACTCATTGAAACGACAAATCTAAACTTAAAAGACACGGCCAAAAGACGGCCGTGACAAAATTGAACTCATTGTCATTCGAATTAATAAGCTCAATAAATATAGAATAAACATTAAGACATGTAAGGATTTTTGAAGTTTCGTGAATATGGAAAGCAGCAGGACCCCTCCGTTGATTTGGTCTCCTTAACTATTATATATAAATATTACTTCTGTTTTAACTAGTGTTTCCATTATACATATAAAGATCTGTTACCTGCTGTTTCTCTGAAAGAGCTCATCATTCCAACATTAGCTATAGCCAGTTTGATTCATTAATGTTTTAATTAGCTTTAGCTGCCGTTATTGACTGCTCTTTCTCTTGGCTATATAATTTCAGAGCATAAAAACCGCGTCCTTCCATCTTCACAGGTCTTTGTTTCATTTTGCAATAAATGAATTGGTCAATAAGGGTAATGGTCTTATCAGTTTCATATTCTTTTTGTGCAATATTATTGCATCAAGTTTCTGCTTAGGCCATACGAAGATAATTAAATTTTGATGATCATGGCGAGTTTGCAAGCAAGAAAAGGGAGACTCAGACAAAGATATGAGGATCAGCTAAGGCTTGTGGCTGGGTATTATTATTATTGTTGTTGTTGTTGTTGTTTTTATTATTACTTTGTTTCATTTTATTTTCAAGCCTAGCTTATTTTTTCTTTTGCTTGCTCAATTAAGTTTTGTGGATTTTTATATAACTTACTCTTCCTTTTTTATGCATTGACTCTTCATTCCTCCAACTTTTAGTTAAATGTTGTTTTATTTCCTCATTCTCTATATTGTATTTAGGGGTGTGTATATCTAAGTGTATAGAATGCAGCCATGAAATTGACTTTATTTATGTCAAAACTAATTTTTACATTAATCATTAAAACTGGAACTTAGTTTTCTTAGTTGTTATTAATTCAGTTGCTTTTCAATTTCCATGCAAACAAATGAACAATATAGGTGTATTCCTTACAAGTTTGAGAAGAACGATGAAAATAAAAATTGCAAGATGGAAAAAAAGGTTCTTGTACTCATGATTTCCACACCTAATCGCGATGATCTTGTGTTTCCAAAGGTACCTGTCTATCTACCTATTTTGTTAGAAATTTGTCGGATATCTAGGCCGAGAACGTGCCACGTGGAATGAAAAATTAAGTTAAAGGTAAATGGCAATTATATTTTCAGGGTGGATGGGAGGACGATGAGACTGTAAGTGAAGCTGCATGTCGAGAAGCCCTGGAGGAAGCAGGAATCAGAGGATTGCTTGATGTACGTCTCTTAATCTATTTAGATGAATTATTTGGTGCATTAATGATGATTAATTATGAACAGTCACCAAGACTTCCAAAGTTTACCTAGGCATGCGCATCCACTGTATTGCTATTAGAAATGGTCATAGAGGCTTTTTTTTTTTTTTTAACAAGATTCTTTTAGGACAAACTTTGGGATTTGTGTAAGTATTTCCAAACTTAAAATGGGATACGTGTGATTATTTTTAAATTAAGGTGGTTTATGTATAGGGAATGACAAATTGTTGGGTTGGCTTTATGCTTGGAAGCCCATGTTAGGGGAAGTCTAAAAGCAGGGCTTATTGTTGGGCTAAGCTGCGGTGGGCTAAGCTTGAGCTTCCATATATATTTTTAATTATTTTTAAATAGTTATAAACTTATAATAAGTTAATAATCAACAATGAATTTAAGAAAATGATTATTTTAAAATAAAATAATAAATAAAGAAAAAAAAATAAATAAAAGCTTACAAATTTAATTTTTGTATATAATTTTTTAATTTAAGCACTCTCTTAATTAATTAAGACTTAAGAGAGAATTTAATATCATAAATTTAAGTTTTTTAAATCATCATTGATTTATGAGTTGTTAAGTTTTTTTTTTTAGATTTTAATTTATTATTTCAATTTATAAATTTATTTTCTTAAAAAAATAGAGAAGCAGGCTTTGCCTCAGTTTTTTTTTCTATTAAACACTTGTTTAGGCTCTTATGTGGAGGGTTGAGCCTAAGTCTGAGAAGCTATACATGACTAGCTCGGACTTTTTTGCCAATACTGTCTATGTATGCATTTAAGCAAATATTGGGGGTTTTATGTCTATTCCCCTTATCAATAAAATTTACTTAATATGTTTGAATGTAGCACCATTTTTAATTTTATTGAGCTTAATTATTATAGGAAAATCCATTGGGAGTATGGGAATTTAGAAGCAAGAGCAGAATGAATAGTTGCAACAGTAAGGAAGGAGGTTGTAGAGGTTATATGTTTGCATTGGAAGTCACTGAAGAGCTTGAGTCATGGCCAGAGCAAGCTAACTATAAGAGGATATGGGTCAGTAATAATCAGTACGTGTGATTATTGAATTAGATGAACCAATACATTAATTCAATGATTATGAATTTACTTTTTTTGTTCTAACTATTTAATTTTGCAGCTTTCTGTGGAGGAAGCAATCAAATCTTGCCGGTATGATTGGATGATAGACGCTCTTAAAAAGTTTCTGATGGGTATAAACACAGAAAGAACACAATTGTGTAATTCTGCAGATTCAGAGGACAGTACCGCAAAAGAACATCAAATGTATTCTCCAAGTCCAGGCTGTTCTGTGAAGAAGCCATCTGGTGTACATCATCAGCCTGAAAAATCTTGCACCAATGACTGTGTTGTACAGGTTTAATTTAGCAAAGGATCTAATAGATTCAACAGTGTAAATTTCTATGAGAAAATAAAAAAGTAATAGATGAATGTGTCATGGTCAATATTCAATTGTTCATATTAATTTCTTTCTGCTCGGAATGTGGTAGAGTTGTGTGAATAAATCACAATATTGGAATATCCTTAATGTTAATTAATTAATGTGATTCCAACTACGGGGACACATGTCTTTTGTTAAGACTTTGTTTGATATTAAACTGTTGTGGTTTAGAAGTACAATTTTTTTTTTTTTTGAAGTCTGTTATACACAGATATTACTGACATTACATCAGACATTACAATTGATATTTACAATCATACTATATAACTGGGACTACCACCATACATTGACACACTGAAGTATATGCCCAGATATTTTAAACCCTCTCTAATATTCGAGGGGTGCCTATCCACTCACATTTCGTGAGAGAGAGACTGTCTCCACTCAATTAAATGATAATTGAGGAAGAACTGAAACTAACCTCCATAATGCACTTATGGAGGCTCGAACCCTTGCACTCAACATTGTAAGTGCAAGGCTTCTCCCAATAGACCAAAGGCCCATTGGTTAGAAGTACAATTGTTGAGAAGAAAAAGTTGTGGCTCTGCAATAAAAATTATTAGTACATTATAATCTCTATAAATTAATAATGTAGGGACCATAAAAATTTATTAATTTGGAGAGATATTAATTAATCGATAAATTAATAATTTATTAATTTATAAGTGTGTTCACTATATAAAGAATTAACATTTATTTGACTGAAAATTCATTGTATTTTACAAATATAATCAATAAAATTTAAATAAATTCATCAAATAAATAATGTATACTTGATTAAATAAAATTCATGAATTTTACTAAATGTATTCAATGAACTAAACTAAATGTTAGTTATTAAATTGTATAAATTGAATTTGAACTAATTCATCTAATCTACCTACTCTACTTGATTAACTAAATTCATGTATTTACATAAATTTATCTAAGTGTATTCAATGAACTAAAATAAATGTAATTTCATTAAATTGTATCAATTGAATTTGACTATTTATCTACTTAATTAAAGAGTATTCATGTATTTACATAATTTAGCTAAGTCATATATCCAATGAACTAAATTAGAAATTAAATGTATTCAATGAATTAAGTTAAAATTATTGTCTATATAAACAAACACAAAATATTTTTTTATTTCATAGTAACTTGTTAAATTATAATGGCTTCTCATTTAAAGGGTGTTAAAAAATCAACCGTGACAGAAGAACTGCGCAAAGCATTATGCCAATATAGTAAAGAGCATCCGACTAGCACTCAAAAAGAATTGCAGCAGTGGGTTTATGAAAAGTTTGACTTGAAAGTTGGTCAAGCTACAATATCAAATACACTGAAACGGTTATCAAAGTATCTTTCGATTGACATAGAAAAGGGTGGTCATGTTAAGCGACAAAAATCATCAAAAATTCCAGAAATGGAAAAAGCACTTTTTGAGTGGGTTCTTCAATACCAAGATCGTGTCAATATATCTGGAAAGCTAATCATAGAAAAGACAAAGGAGATTATGAAATTGTTAAACCCTCAAGAGACTTCAAAATTCAACTTTTCCCTGGCTTGAGAAGTTCAAGTTAAGACATGGTATCAAATCATTTCGTCGTTTTGGGGAACGTAGATCAGTTGATACACAAGACATGGAGAAAAAATTAGAGTCCATAAAGGAAAAAAAAAATAGATCAATTTGCCATGAATGATGTTTTCAACATGGATGAAACCTGATTGTTTTGTAGGCTACAACCTGATCACTCTCTTGCAACAAAGCAACTTGAAGGGAAAAAGCAAGACAAAGAAAGGCTTACTGTTGTTGTTTGTTGCAACGAGGATCGCTCAGAAAAAATTCCTCTATGAATCATTGGAAAGTATGCAAAACCACATTGCTTACCCAATCATACTACCAATAGGCTTAAAAGTAGGTTGGGTGCTTTTCTAAAGATAATTGAGATAATATATGAGTTGAAAATAATGAAGTAGATTAAAAAGAAGTACTCTTTGGTAGTATTCATAAACTCAATTGAGAGATTCACTACGAATAGGCCTTCCCAAAGGCTCAATCCAAAGATCTCTTACATAGGTGTGAACAACTAGTAAATTACACATCCAATAACTCATATGCAGAGGTTGGGTGGCTCGATTTACATTTAATCTTAATCTCTTTTTTTGTTTACATAATCAGAGAATTTAATGGTCAGAGTTTAATGGTCAATGTATTCTAGCATTTAGAATTCATTTCTTCTTCAAGTTGTTATTTCCTATTGTAGTTGGGACTGTATTCTTAATACAATAGGATCATCTTTGTATCTTAGGAAGATTATATTGGGTTTTTTATCTTTGTCACACTAGAAAATCATCTAGGAGGAGTAGAATCTACTAGTTAAGGACAATGCATTTTCAAATGCCTAAATGTCTTAAATTCTAAGTTATTGTGCTGCTGTATGAACAGATTAACTTTTTACCTCCTCGAAAAAAAAGATTAACTTTTTACCTTCACTAAAAGAGTTGATTGTTGTTGACCTTATCCAAATGGTGTTTGATAACTAAGGATGGGCTAGCTACGAAAGGTACTCTAACGCCAAAGTAGGTTGTTCTAAGGTAAGATAGTGAAGCGAGAAGGGAAGAGAAAAAGAGATCTCTTTTATGTGAACTTTTTTTTTTTGAAAAGAGATTTCTATTAATTCAGAGAAGATAACAGATACATAACTTGTAGAGGGTAGGAACCCTTCCATACAACAGTTTCGCATCTCTCTAATGCTAATTTAGCTAGAGAATGGGCAATGGCATTACAAGATCTATGCGTATACACACAAGTAACATGATCGAAACTGTCCTTCAATTTCTGAATTTCCAAAACTACCCAATAGATCTCGGATCTGGTGCCCTGTCTATTGTTTACTAAGTTGACTACTTCTTGCGAATCTGACTCCACAATTAAATCTTTCACATGCGCTTCTTTTGCCACCTGCAAGCCCCATTCCATAGCTTCTGCCTCAGCATAAGATACATTTCCATGGAATTTTGAAACCTTGATTGCAGCTGCTGTAACTTGCCCCGTTTCATCTCTAATCACAGCCCCCAGCCCAGCAAGATTCTTTTCTGAGCTGGTAGCGGCATTAGTGTTGATCTTAACAAAACCTTCTTGAAGGGGATTCCACCCCTGTTGAGCCACTTTCTGCTGATTTCCATAGCTTACATCAGTTGAAGGCTGCACTCTCTTATAGGCCTCCATCACAGCTTCAGCTTTAGCCACAACAGACTGGGGATTCTCTCGCTTGCCTTTGAACAGCCATTGGTTCCTTGCATTCCACTTCGCCCAGAGAATTGCGGCAAACAAATCTACATCAACTTTGCTTCTCATTCTTTTCACACCATGCAACAAGCTCAGAATATCCTGCCTAGGGGCTGCCTGAATATCATTATCAAAAAGAGATAGCCTTCAAACCTTATTGGCTGCTTTACAATCAACTAAGACATGAACCACATTCTCTATTCCCATTTTACACAGTTGGGAGGTAGGCTCTTGGACAATCTTCCTCTTCCACAAATTCTCAGCTAAAGGAAGTAAGTTTTTGGCTGCCCTCCAAACAAATATTCTGATCTTCTTCGGCAGAGCAAGAGACCAAATGATATTCCACTCATTTTTCGAAGACTCCGAGCTTGAAGGCATGGCTGGAAATCTAAGTTTCAGTGCTGTTTGGTAACCGCTTTTGATAGTATATTGGCCACTCTTTCCATAATGCCAAATGAGTTCATCCTCCATTGAGCTTTTCGGCAGCGGAATTTGAGTTATTACATCAGCATCCATCTTATCAAAGTGCCTGTAAATCAGATTCTCATCCCAACAGTGCTCACCATTGATTAACTCTGAAACTAGAGCCTCACTAGGCATTGTTGGCTTAATCACATGTTTGAAAGTAAAAGGTTTTGGAATCCAATTAGCCTTATGTATATGAACATCTTGACCATTTCCAATTCTCCATCTAGAGCCCGCCCCAATGATTTGCCTTCCCTACAAAATACTCCTCCAAATATAGGAAGGATTAGAGCCGAGCTTCGCATTCAAAAAATTGGATGAGTAGTAATACCGCACTTGCAGAACCATGGCCACCAAAGAATCCAGGCATTGCTGAATTCTCCAGCCTTGCTTCGCTAATAAAGCTTGGTTGAAACTTGCAAAATCCCGAAAACCCATACCCCACTTACACTTGGCCTGACTCAATTTCTCCCATTTCGACCAATGAATACTTCGTCTGTCCCTGCTAGATCCCCACCAAAAATTGGCCACAATTCTTTGAATGTCATCACAAATCCCCAACGGAATCTTAAACACACTCATAGCGAAGGCTGGTATGGCTTGCACAGCTGCTTTAATCAAAACCTCTTTGCCCCCACAAGAGAAAAATTTATGTTGCCAACTTGAGATTTTGTTAAGAACCTTCAGCTTGATGTCATTGAAGAAACCACTTCTCTTTCTCCCAACCATAGAAGGAAGGCCTAGGTAATTTTCATGCCTGGACACAATGTTGAGATGAAAATTTTTTCCAATTACAGTAGCTTGTACTTGTTGGATGTTGCCACTGAGAAAGAGAGAGGATTTCTCGAAGTTAAAAATTTGCCCAGATGCCATAAAGTAGCAGTCCAAGATCATCTTCAGCTTTTGGCAATCAGCAACTGAAGCTCTGCAAAAAACAAGACTGTCATCCGTAAATAAGAGGTGCAAGATCTTCAGTTCTTTTCTAAAAGACAATCCATGGATAAGCTTTTGCTGCTCAACTTGCTGTAACAGGGAGGAAAATGCCTCTGCACAAGTAATAAACAAATATTGGGAAAGGGGACAACCTTGTCTTAAACCCCTTTGAGGTTTGATAAGCCTGTAACTGATCCATTAATGATAACAAGAAAAGACACCGAACTAATACACCTCATTATTAGACTAATCCATTGGTGGGAAAAGCCTAGGCGTTTCATAATTTGCTCAAGAAAACTCTACTCCAATCTGTCATATGCTTTGCTCACATCAAGCTTTAAAGCCACCAAACCATTTCTTTTGCCCTTACAATGTCTTATCTTGTGAAGACATTCATAGCCAATTATAATGTTGTCAGTTATCAGCCTATGAGGAATAAACGCACTTTGCATTGGGGAGATGATTTTGTGCAAAATTTGTTTAAACCTATTAGCAATTAATTTAGCAACAATCCTATAGAAAACATTACACAAGCTAATAGGCCTAAACTCTGTGACTTTTCTAGGCTTCCTAATTTTTGGAATCAAAACAATGTAGGTATGATTGATAGGAGTTAAAGAACCTTGTGAATTAAGGATGTGCAGGCAAGTAGCAAGGACTCCCTCTTTGACCATCTGCCAATGCTTTTGGTAAAAAACTGCTGGCAATCCATCCAGACTTGGAGCCTTGGTTGGGCACATTTGGCTAAGAACATCCATCACTTCCTCAGCTGAAAAGGGCTTCTCCAACGTCTCATTCATGTCTTCTGATACTTTCGAGGTCATGCCTTCCATGGCTGCTGAAATTTGCTCTTGACTTGGCTGGGTTGTTGAGAAAAGATTGGTAAAATAACTGCAAAATTCATGCTCTACCTCTTTTGGCTTCTCAGTCCATCTTCCCGAAGTGTCCTCTATCCCTAATATTCTGTTTTTCTTCTTCCTCGACGACGCCTTGTTGTGAAAGAACTTTGTATTCTTGTCACCTTCCTTGAGCCAATCTGCTCTGGAGCGCCGCTTCGAATAAATTTCTTCATCGATGAGGATGTTTTGGATTTGCTTCTCCACTTTTTTTTATTTTAACTCCATTTTCAAATTGCACATTTCTAAGCTTTAGCCCCTGCAGCTGCAACCTCAGCTCCTTTAATTTCTTCTCACACCTTCTAAATTCCCATTTGCTCCAATACAACAGTCGAACCATCGATTTTTTTGCTGAGTTCCGAAACACTTGCACTGGATTTTCACTCCTCCAATTGCCGTACAACCTCCATTCTTCCTGAATGATTTCTTTACATTCATCATACGAGCTCCACATATCCTCATAATGGATTCTTGAAGGCTGTCTTCCATCATGAATCATACCCCCATTTATCTCTTGAACTTCCATCAACACAGGGCAGTGGTCTGAAGACCATGTGTCAAGGTTGCTAGCTTCACCGTCCATAAAAAATTCACTCCACTCTTTATTACAAACAAACCTATCTAACCTTTCTTCCACAAAACCCTGCCCATATCTCCCATTACTCCACGTAAACGGATACCCCTTAGACCCAACATCCTTTAAATCACAATCCCTCAAAGCTTCGCTAAAATCATTTATTAAATTCACGTTCCTACCATTCCCCCCCCCCTTTTCTCACCCGGATGCAAAACCTCATTAAAATCACCAAAACACAACCAAGGGCTAAAAGAAAAACCTACCAACCTTCTCAGAAGCGTCCAAGTATGCTTTTTCTGCCCCATTTCTGGATGACCATACACTCCTGTAATCCTCATTTGTCTACCAGATGTCGTTAGAATTTTAGCATCGATATGGTGCTTGCTGAAAGACTTTATTTGCACCATACTTTCTGAGTTCCAGAGCAACGCTAAGCCTCCTCCTCTACCACTACAGTTTACAGCGAAGCAATTATCAAAATTTAGCTTATTCGCAATCTTGTTCATTTGCAAAATTGAAACCTTTGTCTCACACAAAAAAACAATTTGAGCACCATGCAAAAGGAGGATTTTTTTTCAAAGCTTGAAACGCTCGGGGATTCCCCAAACCCCGAACGTTCCAACTAATAATTTTCATGGTTTCTGGCGGGGCTGACTGCCAGCCTCCGCCGATACTTCTGCTAAGTTTGATTCCATGACTTCCATGTCTTCCAGCATCAAAGGCTCCTTGCTTAGCTTGACCCGTGTTGTTGGCGGGAAATGAACAAGTTTATTAAGCTCTGGTTTGCTGGAGCTAGTTAACTTCATTTTTTTTCTTGGGGTTTTGCCCGAAAGTTTCCTTACTTGGTCTTTTTTTAGTCCCTAGCTGAACTTTGGATCCCCCTTCTCCTTGAATTCGGGCTTGTCTTTTCCATTTCCTTTTATTGGGCCTTAATTGTGAAATTGCCAGCCCATCGTCTATTTCAGCTTCCTCCATTCTCATTTGGTTTACTTTCACCCTTTCCCTCCCTTTTATGTTTCCATTTCCCGCCTCTAATTCCACTTTTTCTAGGGACTGTACCATTCCCCGAGCCCTCAGCTTACTTGTAGCCGTCTACTTGCTTTGCTCCCATTGATTCTATCACTTCCTTCATTAAATGTTGTTCACCTACTCCCTCCGCATCACTCCTCTTGGCATGCTCCCTGATTTGCCTCGTTTCTGCCCCAATGGGTTCCGACTCGTTTACCCTTGACGGGTTAGCTTGATTATGCCTTTGCTGTTGAGAGGAGCTGTGGTTCTCTGAGCTTTCAGCTTTCTCCTCCGATTTACCCCCCCTCATAGCTCCATTTCTCCCTCTTTTGATTTCTTCTTGCTTGGCTCCCTACCGTTGTTGCTTTCATCCAATTCTCATACGTTAATTCTTCTCTTTGTTGACTCTTGTACTTTTCACACTCCTTGTATTGATGGCCAATAATCCCACAACAAAAACAAAAGTTTGTCAATTGTTCATAAACCATCGGCATTGGAATGTCTGGCTCACCTTCTTGTTTGAGGAATAATATTCTCTCTAGTTTCGACCTCCTCTACTATCCCAATCTTTCTGCCTAATTCTTGAAGAAAATCTTTTTCCATACAAGCAATTGGGACGTTCCGGATCTGCACCCAAAAAGATGTCCGGATAAAGGATTGTTTTGTGACTTCCCCGATCCCTTGGGGCTCAGTTAGGACTATTAATGCCCTATCAAAGTGCCACGGACCCCCTAATAATACCCTTTTTTTGTCTGCTTCTTTCTGCAAATCTGAACATGAAGATATTATTACCCAAGCTCTCAATTTTGACTTCTTTGAAAGTTCTCCACACCTGTTGTAACAAAGCCTTAAGCCCTTCTTTATTAACTCCTCTCGAGAGAAGGACTTTACCCATTAAACATCTTGCTAGCATTCCCTCTTTCTTAGTTTTCAAGTCCACCTCCAATGTCACTCTAGCTTTATCTTCCTCTCGGATAGTTATTGCTTTGCATTTTCGAATTAATTCGTCCGTACCCATGGCAACTAATGAATGAGGATGAGCAAACAATAATGACTACCTAGCCCTTCCTCCGAGAAAAACTCTCTGCTTCCCCAGAGAGCTTATCCAACCGCACTAAAACTAAAAAACCAAAGTTGATGATCTACTTTACACTCCCAAGGAGTGAACACCTCGGTCCTTACGACCCCTGAATACTTCCATTCCCGCCTCTCTATTAGAGAGAGAGAGCTTTACAAAGGAAGACTTGTTGACATTTTTTATGTGAACTTTTAAATCTTGCTAAAGTCTATTTTGAGATCGTGGGCCTTTATTTAGGGGTAATTTTTAGAAACATCCCCTGAACTTTCAGATTATTCTCACTTTGAAAGAACGTGTCTACATATTCTCAAAGACCTCCCTTAATGTTAATATTTTCATCTTTAGACTGTTCGTCAACTGATGAAATGATCAAAATACCCTTAACTTAAAAAAATAGTTTTTTTTTTAAATTTAGAATAGTGTAATGTTGGTTATTTGTTTTGGTAACAATGAATATTAACACAATGCAAAATGCCAAATCACCTTCGTCATTTTCCAAAATGACTTATCTAAATAAGAGGAAAAAAAATCGAACACAAACCTTTAATTTTCACATAATCATTTGTCCATCCTTTAGATTAAGTTTGCATGTTTTTTTTTTAATCTAAATGACACTTTTTATCTGCCAAATTTAACTTAATATAGTTTCTACTTTGTAGACCATTAAAACAAACTCCATCTTGCATAGCTATAAACTTTACTATACTAAACAATTTCAAAACTTATTCTTTACATTTATGGTGCCTTAACTTCCTATATTAGGGAATTGGAATCTAGAATCGGAACTATTGACCACGCTTACTTCAAAAAATAGAGTCGGGAATCGTCGAAATCATGGGGCTCACCACAATTTGCAAATGAGTAATGGGAGACTCATTCCCTAGGGAGGGGGTGAGAATGAGTCTCTCTCTGGATTGACCATTTTGTCCTCTCCCAAAATTAAAAATGAATTTATAATTAATTAATATATTATATATATTATTAACAGTAATTATTAATAATTATAGTTTTTGAATAAATGATAGCAATAATTATTACAATATTATTATAATTAAATAATTCATATAAATATTATTAGTTAATATATTTTTATAATAATATTATAATTAATTAATTAAAAAATTACAATTAATTAACATATTAATATATTTTGACAATAATTAATAATAATAAATTTTGAATTAATAATCACTATAATTAAAATATAAAATAATATTATGACAATAATTCATTAAGTATTTTTTAATAATTTATTACAATCTAACTCATTCCAATTCTGATTACAAGATAAAGTAAATATAATAATGACAATACAACTTATTCTAATTTCGATTCCTACAATTTAAGTAAATAACTCATTCTGATTCCAATTTTCTATTCGGATTTGAGCCTATTCTAATTCTACTTTATTAAACGCATTATTAAAACTAATGAAACAATCATTTTCACTAAGAAAAATGATACATACATCCCCAAGATTTGGAGAAATGATCACAAAAACTTCTAAATTTTCAATAATGGACATCAAAACCCTCTTTTGGCCATAATACCTTTTTGACTCTACAAACACAAAAAATTGACTCCAAAATTTTATAATAAATAGAAATATAGCAGTAAAATAAATGTAATAATATACATTTTAAAATAATTTTAATATTTAAAAAATATTTTATAATTTACAATTTATTTGACATATTTTATTATATAAAGTAATTTTTAATAATAAATAGAAACATAATATTAGATAAACTAAAACTAAAGTTATTTTGAATATTATGTGAAAAATAATTATAAAATTATTAATAGGGAGATATTTTGTTAATTATAAAATCTATCAATAGTTTATTTAAAATCTTTGTAATAAATACAAATATATTATTAAAAAAATATAATAATTTAAAATTCTAATACTACTTTAAATGTTAAAAATACTTTAATATTATTAGTCTACTAGATAGATTACGTTATTTATATTATATTTGTATTAATGAAAAAAATTAAAGTCAATTTTGTAGCTACTACATTTAAAGGGTTTTGTGGTAAAAAATAGGTCTTAGTGTTACTTTTTAAAAATGTAGGAATCTTTATGATCATTTCTCTAGACTTTAATGGTGCATTTACTTCCTAAATTAGGGAATCGAAATTATTAATAACGTTTACTTCACAAAATAGGGATAACAATCAGAATAAGAATCAGAATCGTGAAACCCACCAAAATTTGGGAATGAGGAATGGGATATTGATTCTCAAAGGAGAGTTAGGAATCAATCTCTCATCCCTAGGATTGACCATTTTACCCTCCCATAAAATAAAAAATACTCATTTTATCCATAGTTCAAAAAAATTATTATAATTAATTAATATATTATAGTAATTATTAATATAATTAGAACATTAATTAATATATTTTGAATTTATTACTATTATTATTGGTTTATTATCATCATCATCTATAATTAATTTTTATAATAATAATAATAATAATAATAATAATAATCTATTAATTTTATTATTATTGTTATTATCCTTTCGTTTGTTGTTATTATTATCATTATTATAAAATTTATTTATTTTATTATTTTAATTATTATTTGTTACCTAATATTAATAACAATGATGATGAAATTTTTATAATTATGGCTACATTCATATAATAATGATAATAATTTTTGAATGAATAATCACAATAATTAAAATACAAAATAATAATTATAGCAATAGTTAATTAAGGACCTTTCTGTAATTTGTTAAATCTAACTCATTTTGATTTTGATTTCAAGATAAAGTAAACACCTTAATGGCAATCTAGCTCATTCCTATTATAATTCCTACAGATCAAGTAAGTAATTTATTCTAACTCTCATTCCATATTCTCATTCCAACATATTGTAATTCATGTCAATTCCAATTCTAACCTATTCTGATTCCGATTTATTAAACACACCATAGGGGTATAAGTATGCTTCCCTTTCCATTAATAATATAAAATAAAATCCATTTCAAACTCCTAATTTTGCATTGAACTAAGTTATCATGTACTTAATGTTACTTTAACGTCAGATATTGCCAATAAAGTGTGCAGTCAAATTTCATTCATAATTAAGCATGGCGGTAATTATGTGACTCACATCTCCATTGGTACATTTTAATTTAAAATGACAGTAAATTGAAACATTATTGCAAAAATGTGCCACAAAATAAAAGTAGAAATGGCATTATTTAAAAAAAAAATTGACATTACGAGAAGGAAAGCAACTAATAAATCTCCATAAAGCTATCTTGGTCTCCATAACTCATAAGAAATTTGTAACATTATACCATCTGAGGCATAACTCTATAAAATAAAAAATAAATAGAAAAAATGATGTATAAAGGATATAGCTTAATTAGGGGTGGGCAAATGGTTCGATTTTTGCCGAACCGAATTGAAAAAATTTAGTTCGATTTGGTTTGGTTTTATGAGCAAAAACCTATTGGTTCTTAAACTAATGAACCGATTGGTTTTTGTTTGGTTTGTTTTAAACCGAACTGAACCAAAAAACCGATCGGTTCAGTTTGATTTAATTGAAAATATAAAAGCCAATTTGCAAAATTCATTCATTTCAATTTGCAAATCCCTAACACAGCAACTCATTACCGACCTCTCTCCCACGCCTCTTCCCCTCGCCTCTCAGCCTCGCGTTTCTCCCTCTCCACACGACGCAGAACTTCAGCTCAGCCTCTCTCAGTTTCTTCCTTGTGAGCATGTCTCTCCCTCGTGTCAGCTTAGCCCCTCTCTTCCTCACCTGCACGGCCTCCTAGCACAGCCCCTCCCCTCAAGCACAGTGACGCCATCGTTAGCCCCTCACACGCGGTCATCTTTGGTGCCGCAGTCTACAGGTTTTTTTTTTTTTTTAAATTTATGCCATGGCCCAAAGTTTGTATACTCCTTAGTTTCTGTATTAGTCTTACTGTGTTAGACTGTTAGGGATTGATTTTGTGGACTGCTGATGTATATAATATACTGGTTGGAGTTTAAAATGGTGGGTGGTTGTGGCTTGTGAGTTGATTTTGTGGACTTCAAATTCTATTTCTTCTTTCTCTGGTCAGCTTTCTCTCAATTCTAGATCTACCCAGTTCGAAGGTAGAGCTTCTGATTCCATATTGCTGCTCGTTCCATAATTTAATTGAGTTTTGTTGGGTAAGTTTGTATTATATTGGA
This sequence comes from Citrus medica, assembly GCA_002013955.2. Taxonomy (NCBI): domain Eukaryota; kingdom Viridiplantae; phylum Streptophyta; class Magnoliopsida; order Sapindales; family Rutaceae; genus Citrus; species Citrus medica. The sequence continues at coordinate 344,827 of MKYO02022235.1, read as the reverse complement.
TATTTGTTTTGAAGAGATTTATTAAAAGGAAAAAATATAATAAGTAAAAAGTTGGAGGTTGAGAAACTTAGCAGAGAGTTCTGAGAATTGTAATGAAAATAATTGATGTTAGATAAGTTCATATAGATCTTGGTTTATAAGGCTGTTGTGAGAATTCTTTTATTATTTATTTTTCATTTGGTGTGTCTGTGTGTGTTAATTCAATAGATCTGGAGTTCTTGTGAATTTATTGGGAATTTTTTTATTTTTATTTTGCAGTTTTTGAAGAAAAAATGGAGACTTTTTTGTTCACTTCAGAATCTGTGAACGAGGGTCATCCAGACAAGCTCTGTGATCAGATCTCCGATGCCATTCTCGATGCTTGTCTCGAACAAGACCCAGATAGGAAGTTGGCTTGTGAAACCTGTACCAAAGACTAACTTGGTTATGGTTGTATTGCTATTGTATATTGCGGCCGAGAATTGCTTTTGATTTGAGGATTTTATGTTTGTTTATTCATATATAGTTTATTAATATTATGTGTGTAGAGTATAGTTGAAACTTGGTAGTTAATGGAAGTGTAATTGCAAAGTTCGGTTCAAATTAGGTGCAAAGTATAAAATCAGATAATATTAAGGTATAACTGTTAAATCAAAAAAATGAAAAATTTGAACCGAACTTAACTGAACCGAAATATTTCGGTTCGGTTTGGTTTCTAAATTCAGTTCGAATTCGGTTCGAATTTGGTTCATCATCTTGAGAACCGATCGGTTTTGGTTCAGTTTAGTTCGGCAGAATATTGATGTAGAGTAAGAAATTACACTTAGATTGAAATTTATAATAATTAGGAATATTTTAATTAATTTTTATTTTAGTTTAATTTGGTTATCTATTTAGAATTTTATTGTTTTAACATTGCTTATTTGAGTTGTGTTTCTAATTTAGATACGAGTTTTGTTTTAACTAGATTTTGAGTAAAAGAAAAAGGACAAAAACCTACCTAAACACAATAAATTTATTTTAAACTGAAGTGGTGCCTCGCGTGATCGGGGTGCATTGATTGTTTTTAGCTTCTTGTGAACCTTAAGAAAGAATGGACGAAGCAAGAAAGTTGTGTGGAGTTTAGATCTAGAGAGAGCTAGCTAAAAAGCATTGATTGTTTTTAGCTTCTTGTGAATCTTAAGAAAGAATGGACGAAGCAAGAAAGTTGTGTGGAGTTTAGATCTAGAGAGAGCTAGCTAAAAAGATTGTTTTTAACTTGCAAAAGAAAGAAAGGAAGTGGGAGGTGGAGTCATTAGTGGCTGACGAGCACAATCTAATGCTCAGGTTAGTTTGGTGTTATATTTTGATGTTAGAGCGTGATAGCTCTAACAGTGGAAGGTGGCTGAAAGTTGAAGAAAATCTTAACCTTATGATGTGTGCGCATTTTAAATGAATCATGAGAAAAATAAAACCTGAGTGTTTTATTGTGGAGCGACCTAGTCTACCTAGTTGCGCATTTTCATTAGTCTTTTTCTGTCTACACAAGATATTTTTGTCCTTTGGTTTTGGTGACCGTTGGAGGATTGGATGCATGCTTTGAGAGCAAGTTGGCATGTCATTTACATATTTTATCCGCACTTATACGTGTTGGACTTTGCTGGGTGGTCGAGCGTGCCTCTTCAGAGGCTATCCTGTGATAGCTGGCATGTCAGGTAAGGATATATGATACCAACTATTTTAATGGGCTGGTTTTGTCTTTTTTATAGACATGATAGGCTGCTGCCTTCACTTTTTTAATAAAATATCTCCTCATTGATTCCTCAATATTAACTAAGGAATCAATATCTTTTTTTCGGTGATAATGACAACTAATGTACCCAATATTTTGGGTGTTTTCTCCAACTATTTTGCCTTCAATATTGAAAAATTCACGTACCATTTTAATTGCCTGATGTATTATCCAGCATAGGTCAATCACCTCTTGGCTTTTTTATAAACTCTATATCGACATGTGTCATTCTATCATTAGTTGTCTATAATAAGTCTTATTAAAATAATTTTTTTAATCAAGTCAATATAAACAAATGTCTTTTATAACTTTTACAAGCAAACATTTATTATTTTTTATGAATTATTTTTTAAAATTAATTATATATTTGAGTTCTATTCTTAATTTTTATTAGTATTCTTGTGGAATTAACAAATTTAGTACTGTAGGTTCGTGAGCATTCTTAAAATCAACGTGAATTTAATTAATTAATTTATTCTGATATTCTCAACAATCAGCTAATTGTTAGAATATTCAGCTTCCGCTACATCATATAAATTAGAAGCAAAACATGACAATCAAGAATATTGGAGGTCACATTTATCTAAAATATTCATAGTTAATGATTTTCCACAAAGTAATGGCAAAAGGTGTAACTTGTAAAATTTTTTCCTTTTTCCATTCAATCTGATCTATTAGTTTGTAAACCTATTTACTTGATCACAACCATTTCTGGCAGACCACTAACAGAGAGAAGAATAGTCAATTTTGAAACATATTGTCAATCTCTTTCAACTATGAATCAATCTAATTCAAACAACAAAGACTTACTTCAGTATCTGAATTTCAATTACAAAGGCCTCAACAATGGAAAAAGCAAGAAAGAGAAAAGCTTGCTCTTAGCTATTCCTTTCCCTATTCAGCATCTAATGGCAAATGCGAAGTATCATCAGTAGCTATGACAACAGCAAATTTTGATTTATCTAGCATCAAATTTTCAAAACCCACGTTTTAATTTCTTATGGGAAAACTCCTCGTACTCCATTCTATCTCATTCTTTCTTCTTGACACTCCACTACCAACAGCTTAGGTGTTAATTCAAAGATTTTAGCTGTAATTGTCAACAGCCCTTTCATCTCTTTTCTAAAATCTTCCAAATTGACTCTACAATTCTTCGTCCTTGTTGTAAAACTCATCACTTTAGCAATTTCCTCTAATTTCGTAGGATCAGGCTCATCATTACTGGCCATGATTTCATCATTACCTTCAAGCTCTTCATTATCTAGAGCCTCAGCTGAACTATCATATGAAGTTTTTACTTGTTGCTGCTCTTTAAATGAATCTTCTAATAATAGTGGCTTCTGCATTAATAGATTTATCTAGTTTTTCACATTCAATAACCATTACTTTATAATTTCAATGCACGCCCTAGTAAGGCCATGTAATGCATCTTTACTGTTCACACTTATTTTGATCAAATTAAAACAGATGTGCAACTGAAACAAAACACTCATGTGCACCCTATGCCCTAAACTCACTGATCTAACACAAACGAATGTAGCAACTTTTTTTCTCAACCCATGTAAAAACCACATTATAGCCTTAAAAATAAAAGAAATTAAAAAACCACTTTAACAGTACACTGACTACATACACTTCAAGCTATCTTTAACATGCTTTTTTATCTTTAATTGAACTACAACAAACACGATTTGTCAAACAAAAATCAGAAACAATAGCTAAAAATAATTAAGTAGTTTTGAAGACCCATTTTCAATGAATCTCAAGGCAGCAAATATTTTAACTTAGCTCTATCTTCAACTGCACTGACGTCAACCATTTAACTACAACTAACACTAATCGATGGAAAAAATTAGAAGCAATAGAAACAATTAATCTCAAATTAATTGTAGATCCATTTTTCAATTTTCACCAAGAAATCTAATTTAAGCTAATAGAACGAACAAGCACTGAAAGAATATGATTTATACCTGACTAACAACTCGAAAATAGGAGGATGATTGGCTGGTCGTTGGTGAAACTCACTGATCGAAATGCTTTCACCTTGCACGATTAAATCATTTGTCACTGGTAGTCATAGTTGTATGTAATTAAGCATTAGAGAGAAAATGAAATAAGCGCTGAGTATGGTTACTTCAGTTTAAATGGGATGGAGTAAAGAGATTAGCCCCCATTTTTTGTGTTTATTGGATGAAAGCATGCTTAGTTTATTAACCAATGCATAATACAAATTTCAGAATAATTTCAGAAACCTCAGTAAAAATATTAATTTTTTGTGTTTTTTTAAATCATTTAACATTTTCAAAGACGATATTGTCCTCATCTTCATAATTTATATGAAATGTTATACTAACATTGGGGTAGGTATCTAAATGTATACGGATACGTTCTCTCAAAGTAAGAAGACCCTAAACCTTAAGAGATGTTTTAAAAAATTACCCTTTACTAGAAGCGCTCCTTCGCTGATGTAGAATTACGATTTTCTTGGACCTTGATTCTAAGGGCCTTTGTCACCATTTTTGGCACTGTCACACGTCATATGCCTTCATAAAGCTAGCACATTGGTTCAGGCATCTTAGAGTATCTCTAAAAGGCTCTATAAATTTTACTCTTCAAATATTCATTTGTTTACCTATGTGGCAAATAGATGAGTGAAAAAAGATATTATTCTCTAAAAGAATTTTTAAATAGAAATGAGTTAATATTATTTTAATTAAATAACTATTTTTTAAAGGAAAAATCAATAGTAATTAAAGCACATTTCTCTTTTTCTTCAACAAAAAGTAATAAAATATAAATTGAAGAGGGAGAGAGTAACTCTTCAAATTTAAAGAGAGATGATCATTTCTTATTTGAAGAATCTTAACTGAAGTGTCTTTTGGAGCCTTAAATGTTGATGTAACTCTTCAAATAAGTAATAAAATCTTATTTGAAAAGTCTTTTGGCGATTCTCTTACCTATCTCTTTTTAAGATTTAGCCTCATAACATTAGTTGCTCTTTATTGTTTGAAAGGTTAATTACCTTTCGATGACACATGTTTTGATAAATTAAAAAAAAGTGATACGTATTTTAAAAGTACTCGAGCGGGTGACAAACCATTAACTTTGCCGTTAACTTTAATGTGAACAGTAAATTAATTATAAAATGACATTTATACCCCTATAATAGCTACAAAATGACATTTCTATCCGTACAATTAGTTACAAAATATGTTTTTTCTCCTCAATTATTTTTTAAATAGAAAAATTATTAAAAATTACATTTAAGTGTAATTAATGAAATTTTGTTTTTTGTTAAATCATACATTTTTTTAAAAAAATTTCTTGTTGAATCAAACAAAATTTTCTTATTAAATTTAACAGCAAAGTTTGATTTTACAAGAAATTTTTTTAAATTTTTTTATTTAACCCAAAAAATCTGCTAATTACACTTAGATGATTTTTTTATAATTTTTCTATTTAAAAAATAAAAAATAATTGAGTAGGGGTAAAAACGTATTTTGCAACCAATTGTAGGAATGTAAATGTCATTTTGTAGCTGTTATAGGCGTATAGATGTCATTTTATAATTAATTTTGGGGTTAAAAATGTAATCTTGTAATTTTTTTTTCTAGAATTGACTAGTTGGACTCCTAAGGGGTTTATTTCGGTTGTTCCTTATACGGAAATAACCATTATATCTTAAGAGACAAAGGGCACTTGTTAATACCACTCCTTCTAAGTTTATTTTCTTAAAAATACTTTTAATTATTTATTATTTATACCTTTTTATGCATGTGGCTCGAGGTGGCACAATTTTTATTTATCACTCAGAGTGATGGTTTAGGGGCTAAAGCTTCAATGCCGGGCATTGAGGCTCGGCATCGTGTCGGCTTGTAAACACAGCCGTTGGATTCAAGTAAAATGAATCCAACGGCTGAGATTGAAAAGAAATAAAAAAGAGAAAAAATTGTTCACTTATTAAACCGGTTCCCAAAGCTTGCAAAACAAAATTTTGCTTTTTGAGGGTTTCACCCAGGCCATTCCCAATCTGTCACACCTCTATTTGAAATCACAAATTTCTCTCTTCTATTTGTTTAGTAATCACGCAAGATCGAAGGCACCATCTCGTTCAAAGCAAATAACAAGTGGAATCCATGAAGCGGTCGCTGTCATCCTGAGGTGTTGAAGATGAACACAAGTTCCTCTCTTTCCTTTTCATTTTGTGAGTTAACGGCAAGGTGAGGAGGTAATTTTGACCTTTGTGGTTTTTGTGATGTACTGTAAATTTTGTGTGAAATAATTAGAGATTTGAAACAATTAGAAATTTGGTAATTTAGAGTGAAAAAAGATATTTAGATGATGAAAAATTGATGTTGAAGAGGTGATTAATGGCTTGGAAGCATGAAATTGGCAAGAAAACCCTCAATCTTGATATGATTGATGTACTGTAATTCAAGCATGAAATTGAAGAAAGATATTTAGAAGGGGATGCAATGTACCCATGATTTTGCGTAGTTTCAATGGCATTAGTTGGTAAAAATTCTGATTGATCAGCACCTAGTAGATTCGCCATAAATGTAGTCGAGGGTGGCAATGACTCCAGCAATAAAGGCCTGATCTATCCTTGGTTTTACCACTATGTGATATAGATCCTTGCTTTCCATCAAGTCTTCTATTCTTTTTTTCACTCCAATCTGTCAGATTTAAACGGAATCATCACTAAGTGATCAAAAGCAAAATGAAAACTGCAGCTTTAGCATACTTTTGCTTAAATGAATAAAAATAAAGCAATGTCTACAGCTTTTAGATCATGGAGTTGATTGTATACCTGAGCTACAATGTTGCCACTGGGATCAACAATGATGCAGTCTTTATCTGGGAAGTAACCTTTGACCTCAAAGTTGCTGCTTCTGGCTGTAGTTTAAGTGGAGATCCTTATGGAAATGTTCCTCAGTAAACATGAACTGCTGGGTGGTTCTTTTAAAGTAAACACTAACTTTAATTTTTCTTGTTTGGTTTTAGGTGTTGTTTGCTTGTTTTGAGCTCTACACTTTTTGGTAAGAATACTAAAGATGAGCGCTCAATAATTTGCCAAGAACTTACCCATTGTTCTGGGTCCGGCCTTGATACTACATTTATGTGTGGTCTATTTCAGGATTTAAAATATAGCATACAGTTATAAAATGGAGTCCACAGAAGGCAGAAGGGGAGGATCTGGTCAGAGAGCGTGGATACACTTTTTGTAAGTATAAAATTATTGCTTTGAATAAAGTTATTATTCTAACTATCTATTTTATTGACGTAATTAGTTGAACTAAAATGTTGTGTACAGTAAGCATGAAGCGGAAAAGGTAAGGCAAGAAGGGATCAAAAAAGTTTGTCGGGCGACAATTGTTGAAAAATGGAAGAAATTAACGAATGAGGAGAAGTGTCGATTTGGTACGATGCATGAGGACCCAAGTTCAAATGTTGGTGAAAGGAGTATTGAAAAAACAGATGAAGAATAAAAAATTGGGGATAAGCATAGCCAATGTAATTTATCTCATTGTCGTGTCAGTGCATTCACTAAGGTCATTTCCACACCGTTGGCCGACCAACAAGCTGCAATTAGAGAAATTGGCTTCGGAAGCATGCTAGAATTACGATGTGGTCGCCTGAGACAAGACTTCTATGAAACACTTGTCCAACAATGTGATACAAAGAGGCACTGTATAGTTTTGTACATGAGAGAGTTTTGTTTAAACCCTATAACCTTCAGCATCGTAATGGGGATCAAAGATGGAGGGGAACCAGTATACATTCGAGAAGAAGCGGGTGATATAATTGAATTGCGTGCCAAGTATAGAACGGGTGGAAGAGGAATTAAAATAGCCGCAGTTAGTGAAAGATTGGTAGCTAGTGAGAGTAGTGATGACGACTTTAAGATCATGTTTTGTTTGTTTCTTCTAGGAACTGTATTGTGTCCCACAAGTGCCAGCTACATCAATCCGATGTATCTGCATTCCCTAAAAGATGTGCAGTTAATTAGGAAAAAGAATTGGGCTACATGGTGTTTCAACTTTCTGTGGGAGGGCATAGCGAAGTATAAAGATCATCAAGTGAAGTCAGTTAGTGGTTGTGTTGTGTTTTTAGAGGCATATTTAAGAAATCTTAGATGCCATATTTAATTTGCCAAATACGAAAAATAAAATGACGTAGTAATTATTTTTTTAATGAACAATTGTTCTACTTTAGTGCTGTTTTGTATGATCGGTGTTCTATGGACAGAACAGTTTGCCCTGTCATTGTATGGACCAAGGAAGAGATTCGGCATTTATTGAATTGGCGGAAAAAGTTTTGGGACATGACAAGTACTGAGGTTTGTTTTATTTTTTGTCTTGTTCACACATGTATTTAATTTTGTTTACGGTTAATTGAATATATTTTGATTGTCATTATGTATGATTGTTGTGCATATTTATTTTAGGTTCCAATGCGTGAATCAAATTTTCTGTAGCTCGAAAGAAATTTCCCTCATTTTGAACAAACCGAAGATGCTGGGCCGAGCACTGTTAATATGGAGGAAGCTTTTAGGGTACTAACACAGTGTGTCCATAGAATTGAACACAAAATGGATTCGTTCAATGTGAGAATGGAAATGGTTGAGAAGTCTTTGGAGGAATTGAGATCAAAGTCTCTGGTTGGTGCACCATCAAAATAACCATATGATCCATGCCTGCCATCTCCGAGCTTGAAAATAGTAGAATCAACATGTCCAGTCAGAAAAGCCAACCACTGACGAGGACTATGTGGATTGCAGATTGAAACTGAGCCTCGATAAAATAATGGGCTGGATAGGGACAAGAGAAGGAATCGGTGAATTTCGCAAAGATCCTACCCACTTTGTCCCTATTCTACCACCTAATCTCCGAGATGAGGTACAGTTTTATAACGTTGTTTTCTTAAAATTATTTCGATGATAACTCACTTATGAAGTAACTTACATATAAATTTATTTTTTATAAAGGATATAGACGAACCAGTTCAATTTAAGCAAGAACCTCAAACATCTATTAGTGTCAGTGTCCTGCCAACGCGACCAAGTAGGAATTGTAGGCCAAACCGATATCAACTTTCACCGTACGATCAAGTGTCCAGGGGAATAAATCCCAAGTATAAAGCTGGTCTGTTTCAAGTCAATGATCCACTTACGCTGGAAGAATTGAAGCTTATTCAATATGCTTTTAACAAAGAGGCTGACGGAAGGTAAAATTCAGAAGACTGAAATGAGTTTTCTGTACATATTTGTTATGCTATACGACTAAAAAATTACCATGTTTTGCCTTTAGTGAAATCATTGTTTCTAGTTACGGCGAAATTCTTAATCGGCATTCTTTATTAACTCTTTTGCCGGGGGCTTATCTATGTGGCAAGGTATTAGGTTTCAACATTTGGTGATGTCACAATATATGTTTGTCGTTTATTATATGTTATTATATATCTGAATCAATATGATCACTTTTAAGTGATTTGTATGAAAGCACATCACCTCACCCTCATTCAGCAGGTGGTGGAAAAAGATGTGCCAATGAATTGTTATTTACCAACAAGATATTCAGTGAGTCTCGCTGATACTTGTTGCATTGTGTTTTAGCTTCTTTATTGACAACTTCCTTATGCAATGTTGTCTTTATTATGTGTAGCAAGCAGTTCTAATGGTCGGAGATAAGGTGGATTGTTTTGCAAGGGTAGCTAGATGTGGAAAGAATTTTATACAACAGGTGCATAGGTGTCAAAAGGTTACTTTCTTAACCTTTAACTTATTTCAGTTTATACTAGTGTGCTTGGTGTATGACATTGACAATTAAAATGTCAGATTTATGTGCCAATAAATGATGAATCATCTCATTGGTACCTACTGATCATGAATGCCAGAAATACAAGTGCAGAAATATAAGATCCTCTTCCAGATCCCTGCAGTAATAGAAGACGACACGGTCAAGCCATGCACATTGTATCTTAATTATGTTCTTTTTTTTTCGTGATCTATTTAACATTATCAGTTATGTATATTGTGTTATATTCATATCCATAATATTGTCTGGTTTTCGACATTGCCGACAGCTACATTCCTTGGATTGGATTCTGTAGCCCCAATTGCCAAGCAATATGCAACACATGAAGTTTCAAGACTTTCCAATCAACTGGGGCATTGGAGTTCCAAAGCAAAGGAATGGATATGACTGTGGGGTGTATGTGATAAACTATATGGACAATCCAGAATTTATTCTGAAGAAATCGTCAACTTTGGTACGACTATGCCAAACTTAAAATTTTGTTAACTTCATAATTATATAAAACCTATTAATTATATGAAAGTAGATGTGTATAAGAGACAGTGGTACGACTATGCCAAACTTAAAATTTTGTTAACTTCATAATTATATAAAACCTATTAATTATATGAAAGTAATATTAGTTTCCTTTCAAATTGACCAGTATACATCTGAGGATACACGTGGTAGGCTAGCCATTCAACTAATTAATTCTGCATTGAATCAAAATCGAGATAAATTGCTGGAACTAAGCAACGCACAGTTTGCGATTCACGCTGTAATGGTGAACCCTGTACCCTCTCAAGTGCAAAAGCCATTTCACCAACAAAGCGGCAACATTCGTAAGAAGAAGAAAGTTAACACGAGAACGCGCGCTTAGATATCGAACCATACTAGGGAATGATTATGCAAGTGATTGCATACTATTTTTTGTTGTAAGTTGTTTGAAATGTGTTGGGAGGTCATACCGTGACTTTTTTTGACTTCTTGCTTACGATGGTTATAAAATCAATTTTAATGAAGAATTATCTTTAAATTTATGATATGGTTATGTATTCTCGGCCGAGACATTATTTAACTATAATGAACATATGCATGTTAACAGTGTTCACATCTCATCATTTGATATTGAACTGGTTGTCATGTTGGTACATGATAGTGGAATTCAAATGGTAAAATTGGTTGCTTGCATGACCATACAATATTGGATTGACACCAGCAAAGGCTCCAGGATTCTGGGTGCTTGATGAATCGAATGCGGCAAAACAGTTTCCATCGACACTAAAATCAATACCACGAAAGTTATTTGCAATGAAATATCCAACAATGCAATAATTAAGCACATGATAAAGAACTTGGGACATACCTTAGTTGGGTGCTATCTTCCCTTGAATAGGACAAGTTCGTGCTGTATGCCCAACCTGACAACATTTTCCACACGTTCTAGAGCTTTCTACTACACATTTCGCTTTAGACATAATGCCCTTGGTCTTTACAACTATAGGATTATGAAGTTTTGTTCCCATCCGTAATTTTTTATTTGGGAGACTGTCTCATTCAGATTGTTGTTCATAAGTTAATGTTAGCCGATTGATTTCTACCAACGCATTTTCATAGGCTTCAACTTTTTTTGCTGCATTGTAGCACATTTTATTGCAAGCTGCAGACAATGCACTAAATCTAGCCACCTCTGAAACATCGGCGTCAACTTCTGGTTTTGTGGTCCTGCAAGTATTGTGCTCTTTGGCTTTTTTTGTCCATCTACGAAGAACCATATTGTCAGGAATCTTTGCAATTTCCACTTTCAAGACATGAAACATATGCCTACAAGGAAGTCCAACGGACTCCATCATTTGACAAGAACATTGTATGTGGTTTTCTTGTAGATTGTGGATGACATTCCAACATGTTGTTGGTGTCCTAAATTCAGTCACTGTGTACAAAGCAGCATCGACAACTTTGATAGTTTTTACTTCGATGACTACTCCTTCTCATAGCATCTCATCTCTAACCTTCGAAAAAACTCTTAACGGGAATAATTGTGCAGCATGTTTCTCTAGGCTCTGTAAGTGTGTTCTTAAGACAGGAGTACTGTATTTGGTTTTGAACTCATCAGATGTTTCTGTGGTACAAATATTATGAAGAGCACGATCGATTTGTCACACAAACTCATAAAATTTTAGTTTATGTTGGACAAATCGGCTAAGATATGCATTTATACTTTCACATCGTTGAATGCTTCGCGTACCAGCAAAGAATGTTCCTCTAAGATAAGCTTCTGCCCAGTTGCATCGCTTCAAATACATTTTCTGTACCCATGCATATTGTTCAAGTGCGAATTTAGCCACTACCGATGACCATTGGATTTCAAATTCAGCTACCGTCATAGGTGTCAACATCAAATCACGAAATTTTCTCGTAAAGTCTTCGTTCTTCAAATTAGCCTGCGCATTGCACTCGAGATGCCAACAACAAAGACGATGGATGCACCCGGTAAACACTGTCTTTATTGCCTTCCACATTGCCTTGTCACCATCAATAATTACAGACACAGGCTTTCGGTTGCCCATAGTGGATAGGAAAGTTTGCAGCAGCCGCGTGTATGAGTCAATTGTCTCATCTGCGAGCAAAGAAAAACCGAAGACCGTTGTTCTGAAGTGATGGTTTGTTCCGACAAGTGTTACGAGGAGTTTATGATATGCATTAGTCTTATATGTTGCATCGAATGCCAACACATCACCAAAACACTGATAGTCATAATGAGCTGCACAATCGGCCCAAAACAAATTTCGTAGTCTATTTTTATCATCTAGTGTGTACTTAAAGCAAAGCCCAGGGTCATGTTCAGATTTTGCCACAAAGTATGCTATAGTTGTGTCTGAGTCAGAATCTCCAACCTCGGCACGAGTGGAAGCATCTAGCGTGTTTTGCATGCCTTTGCGTGTGAACCTTAAGTTTTGAGGCCCCTCTACCTAATCAACCATGTAATCTATGAATTGACAAGTCTTCACACCAACATGCCTTAAGGCATTTGCTTGCGCAAGTTCTGCATCAGTAACCTTTCGATGTGAACGAATGAGATGAACTTCATTATTAGAAGCCAAATGATGGTTGTGCCCAGGCCTGAATGCTTTGGCGATGTATTTACCAACTGATTCATTGTAATTCACTCGAAATGATGCCTGACACCTGATTCGTCGTTAGAGGTCGTGGTTCTCGCACCCTATTGTAGTTTTCAGATTGTCTTTCATCTTTTACCCCGTCGAAATGACAAACCCAACGTCGAATTGTGATTCGTCCAGACTTTTTTCCGCGACGTATATCATCTTTCCTAACACCAAAACCAATCAATTGGCATTATGTGTTATACCACAGTTGTGCATCATCTACTAAGTTAAAATGACTGCCAAATACGTCCGACGCTTGTAAACCAACCTTTGGAGCAATGAATATTCCTAGGTTGTTGGAACTATGTGGGCTACTCATATTTTAACCCTTGTTCAACCAAAACTTTGTTAATAACATAATTCACACCCTTTATCTTAATAATTTAATATAATAATAAATATGAAACCATCTATGGGAGCACAAATCTACTACTTAAATTACAGCACATACCTTTGTTGGAGAGAAACTTGACTTATGAAAAGTTGAAAACTAGGTTCTAGAGATGTTCAACGAGATTTTAGAACATAGCATTTGAGACTATGTTTTGGAGTGACTGTGTTTTTACTGAATAAGTCTTGTACATGAGCCTTAGGATAATCCCTCATTAATGGAGGGAAGGTGAGTTTTGTTTTCATCATATTTATTACAAACCTAACCAACCACTCGGCTAATCGGTTATGAAAACTGGCTGACCGGATGTGAGGGACATGCTTGCTGTTAACAACCAGATAACCGGTTGTGAAATCCGGTTACCCGGATTCGAGGGACATGTTAATAACCGAATTGAAACGGCTTACTGGACGAAACCGGATTATCGGTTGTGAAATCTGGTTATTCAGATTCGAGGGACAAGCTTGCTGTCCACAACCGGATAACCAGATTTCACAACCGGTTATCCAAATTCGAGGGACAAGCTTGCTGTCCACAACCAGAGAACCGGTTGTGAAATTCGGTTATCCGGATTCGAGGGACATGTAAACTAAATTGAAACGGCTTACTGGACGAAACCGGATAGCCGGTTATGCAAATCAGAAATCTGGAGTCGCGTGGTTAGGTCACTGCCAACTACCGGTTAGCCGGTTAGAAATTTTCAAAAATCCAGATTCGCGTGGCTAGGTCACTGCCAACAACTAGTTAGCCGGTTAGGGATTTTCAAAAATCCAGAATCGCGAGTATATAAACTGTTCATCTCCTCCTTTATCTTTCGGTAAACCAGAAAGTTTTCTCTCTCTATAACCGATTATTCCTCTCTCATTTTCTCTCTAAAATCCATCATTTTCACATGTTGTTTTTTGCAAATGGATCCATGAAACTTGTTTCCTATATGTTCTTGTATCCAAAATCATCCTTCAAACCCTTTTTCAACCTCAAAATCAATATATCCGAAATCGATTCTAGGGTTTAAGTTGAAACTTCTCTCTCTAGATTTCTCCCTTTGAAGCCATTTTTGATCGAAATTGCTTCTCAAAATCTATTTCTGTCCTTATTATCTCACTTCTCATTGATTTATTTCACTTCAAATTAATCAAACTCACTATACCAACCGATCACGACAAGCAGTGGGCACATCCAATCAAGCTAACTTTGAGGCCATACACTTTCAGAACCACAAACATCTAGCCAAACGATTTCACCAACAGTTCATGACTCGTGAGGTACTTCAAACCTTTTTTGTTTTACCGGATTGGTTGAATAATCTTAGTATTAGCAATAGAACTTTATTGCAATTGTTGGAAGATGTTGGTTGGCTTAATGCAATTATTTTTGAGGAAAATGTATATCCCGACTTGGTGAAAGTATTTTACTCAAATATGGATTGTTCCGCGGAGAAAGAGAATCGAGTAATCACCACAGTTGGAGGAGTTTCGATTGAGTTTGATGATTCAGAGTTGAACTGTATCCTAGGAACTTTCGATGATGGCCTAGAAATATTTTCACCTAGGAAACCTCCTGATATTGATGACTATGTTCATATTGATGCTATTAAGAATATATGTCGTCGTATTGACCTTTCGGATGATGATTGTACTATCCATTTTCGCACCCGATGTGTTTGTCTTCAAACTCGGATATTACTTCGTTTTATTCAGAATATTGTGCTTCCTAGATCAGGCCATTTGGATGAGGTTTCTCATATGGATGTTGCCTTGATTGATTGTATTCTTAGACATCGTCCAGTCTACTTAGGATACACCATTGTCCGAAACATGCTTAGTATACCTAAATTGATTACTTGTTCCCTTCCGTATGATCATTTCATCACTCGAATCCTCAAATACTTTAGCGTCCCTATCGAAGAACCATCATGTAGTCCATCTAAGAGCATTGGGGATGAGGCTGTTAGTTCTTTAGGTTTTGAGTGTCGTAATGGCACTTGGGTGAAAGTCGTTGACAATAAGTTCACCTTTATTGCTCCAAGTGATGATCAGCCACTTAATGCTGTGGTTCAAGCCCATCAGCTACCTGATTTTTCTCTTTCATTTTGGGGTCAGCGTAGAGGTTGAGCTCTTTCAGTGTCTCCCTCAGCTCCTGCACCTGCTTTACCACATCCCGAGCCTCCTACTTCTAAAGAAGTTACTCTTCAGTAGCTTATGGATGAGGTGGGGACACTCTCTGTGCGGCAGACTGAGTTTCACTAGTAGCAGCAGCAGCTTATTCATGGACAACGCCTCCTCTTTGAGCACTTCGGCATTCCATACCCGTATCCACCTCCATCACTACCATCCTCAGCACCTCAGTAGTCTCTTATGCTTGTATTTGGACACACCTACATTTCATTATGATTTTGGATTATGTATTTGTTTTGAATGATATGGATTTGTTTTGATTGTTTGATATTTCATAGATAAATTATTGTTTTGAATTTTGGATTTGAACCTATTTGAAAATATTTAAATGTTTTCGGTCATTCTATAATTTATGATATTTTGGATCACATCTTAATTTCAGAAAGTTTTGGCTTTAATAAAGTAATAATTAGAAATTTTGAAATTATACCTATATGAAAATTTTTATAACGTTTTGGGTCATAACATAGTTTCATACAGTTTTGAGGTCAAATTGTATTTTAAAAACATAATTCATTGTAACACTTCACGTGGAATATACAACTTATCATGTAAAGTTGGCAACATGGACATCAAACATGAAACAGCCAAGAATAATCGAGAATTTTGGCTTTATCCAAAACATGCAACATCGTACGTCAAACATGAAATCCTACCGTCAGACATGTAACAACTGACGTTAAATATGAAACTCACAACACTTCACGTTAAATCTGCAACTTATCACGTAAAGTTCGCAACATGGACGTCAAATGTGAAACGGGCGAGAATATTCGAGAATATTCTTTATTTTGGCTTTATTCAAGACATGCAACCTCTAACGTAAAACATGCAACCGTTACGTCGGACATGCAACAACTGACGTTAAACATAAAACTTGCAACACTTCACGTGAAATATACCATTTAACACGTAAAGTTCGCAACATGGACGTTAAACATGAAACAGGCGAGAATATTCGAGAATATTCTTTATTTTATTCAACACATGCAACCTCTAATGTAAAACATGCAACTGTTATGTCGGACATACAACAACTGACGTTAAACATGAAACTTACAACACTTCACGTGAAATATATGACTTATCACGTAAAGTTCGCAACATGGACGTCAAACATGAAACGGGCGAGAATATTCGAGAATATTATTTATTTTGGCTGTATTCAAGACATGCAACCTCTAACGTAAAACATGCAACTGTTACGTCAGACATGCAAGAACTGACGTTAAACATGAAACTTGCAACACTTCATGTGAAATGTACGACTTATCACGTAAAGTTCGCAACATGGACGTCAAACATGAAACGAACGAGAATATTCGAGAATTTGGCTTTATTGAAGACATGCAACTTCTAACGTAAAACATGCAACAACTGACGTTAAACATGAAACTTACAACACTTCACGCAAAATATGCAATTTATAACGTTAAGTTTGCAACTTCGACGTCAAACATGAAACGGACGAGAATATTTCAGAATATTATTTATTTTGGCTTTATTCAACACATGCAACATCGTACGTCAAACATGAAATCCAACCGTCGAATATGCAACAACTGACGTTAAACATTAAACTTACAACACTTAACGCGAAATATGCAATTTATAACGTAAAGTTCGCAACTTCGACGTCAAACATGAAACGGACGAGAATATTCTGGAATGTTTTTTATTTTGGCTTTATTCAACACATGCAACCTCTAACGTAAAACATGCAACTGTTACGTCAGACATGCAACAACTGATATTAAACATGAAATTTGCAATACTTAACGCGAAATATGCAACTTATCACGTAAAGTTCGTAGGTTCGATGTCAAACATGAAACGAATGACAATATTCCGAAATATTCTTTATTTTGGCTTTATTCAACACATGCAACATCTTACGTTAAACATGCAATCGAGACGTCGGAGATGCAACAACTGACGTTAAATCTGAAATACTATTTTTTTCATTTTCAATTTCTTTATTTTTTAATTATATTATATTGTATTATAGGGTTTCTATTATATTATTTAATTTGTTTATCTTTTGCTATTAATTATATTATAAAAAATTATTTTTGACCTTTTATTTAATTTATTTTAAAAAACAAAATATGGTGCAATTGGTTTGTTAACCGACTGCACCAAGTCTTTGGTTGCCAAATGGCAGCCAAAGACAGCCTGGCTCTCTTTTTGAGAGCCCGGCATGGTGCCGGATACAAACCCAATGACACTATAGCCAAACCCTGGTTTAGGTGGTTGTGAAGGTAGTGCCTTTTGAAATTTTGGTAATCAATGACTAGCTATAGCAACAACCTCTAAACTTCAACCACTGCTATGATATCTATGGTCTAAGTTTGCGTCTCTTGGTCAATAAATTTACTCTTGCCTTTCTTTTTCTTTTATTGCTTAGAAAACTTAATTCTTTGCTTTTCCCATGGTCTTGAAGATATTTTTCTAGATCTTGAAATTTTGGTTATGCAACCCAAGAGGGGGCTGAATTGAGATTTTAAAAATTAAGCTAAGCAAATCATACAACAATTTAATCTAATGCCTTAATGGAATAAAAAACAATAAATTCAATAAAGCACAATAATAAAGGAGTAAGGGAAGAGAGACCAAATACAATGATTTTTACTTGGTTCGGCAATCCCCGCCTACATCCACGCCTCCAAGCTCACCGGGCTTGATGATTTCACTAAGCAAGCCTCCAAGGTTTCAAATGCTTACAATTGACTTTCAAGGTGTCAATGGACCTTCACAACAAGAGATTATACACAATCTCTTAACCCAAGTGTATCACAACACTTACAATCTTTTAACTTGATTTTACAAAAAGGATTACAAATGAATTTCTCTCACACAATGAGTTTGATTACAAATGAAAGCTCAATGTGTGAATGAATGAGATGAATACAAGGATTTAAAGCTCAATGATGATCGTTGGAATTCCCCTTGTTTGAATTGGATTGAGCTTTTTTATAATTGGAACTGAAAAACTAGCCGTTATTGACTGTCTGCCCGTAAACGGATTGCCGTTAACTGTAAACGGTTAACCGTTTATTCTGGTCAAAGTTACCATTTAGCTGAATTGCAAATAAACGATTGACCGTTTGTCACTATCGGTTCACCGTTAATTTCCAGAGACCTACAAAATAAATTTGGCTTAACCGTTCTCACTAAATGGTTCAAGTTTAGCAATCTGGAAATAATCGGTTCACCGTTTTCAGTAAACGGTTCACCGTTATTTTCCAGAATCATCATTTTAACAATACTTTGTAGAACATGCTTTTTGGAAATTACTGGTTAGTCGTTTTCAATAAACGGTTAGCCGTTTGCTACAGTGATTGCTACAATAAAATTATTTTCTAAAATTATAGTTTTACACCAAATTGTCATAAAACTTTGCAAATAAGTCCATTTCCAAAGTTTTAAAACTTTTTCAATTTAGACCATTAATTGAAAACAACCAATTTCATAAAATCATTTTTCCATTAAGTATAAAGCCTTTATATTATTAAAATAATGATTTATTTAAAATAATTTGAGCTTTTAAAAACTTAATCATTCTTAATCTTGTTTGTTATCATCAAAATCAACATTATGGATACATATATGCTAACAGATCTCTCATTTTTATTGTCATTTTTGTATTCATTTTAAGGAATCCACAAAAAGACAAAGAAAAAATGAGATGTGCCCGAGAGAATCCTATTGATCAGGTTTCATAAGAGTTAGACCTTCCTTTATACATTTACCTTGATGAACTAGCTAGCCAAGGGCATTTGTGAGGCAATGGTGTCTTATGGCATAATCCTGTTGTATCGTCAATGGATAGAAGTGTTGGAATCTCATTTTGAGATTCTCTCCAAATCTGGCATTTTCCATGAAGTTTCTCTAATATTCTAAGGTTTTTCTAAGGTTTTACATAACCAAATTTTCTTTTGATAGAAGAACTTTATGACTTTGTAAAGTTTAGTGTAAGAAGGGGCTGAAATTGGAGAAAGATTTCTTGAATACTTTGTATGAAATCCCTTACTTAGCTTATTGGGAAGAGTTTAAAGAGAACATTGAATTACCCTCTAATCATCGATTGGTATTAGAGGAGGCCAATCCATCATTATTACTGGTTTGGCTAACGATTGTAAAGGACATTCGTGAATTCCTCCCTCTTTCTCCATTATATAATTTGATTTTTTCATTTTAGTCTGAAACTTTTGGTGCATTTGATCTCATAGATTTTTAGTTTAAAGATCATCCTTGACTCAATATAACAATATAACATTTTAAATGTTTCCTATCATGGCAGTTCAAAACATCTAATATATAATAAGGTACTTTTTTTAGAGCTATAACTTGAGTGACAAGTATTTATTTTTGAACTATAATATACTATTTCAAAGTACACATCATAAATGGTAAGTGGACTATTTGGAATTGATATTTTCTTTAGGCCTTAATTTACAAGCAGAAGTTATTTTTCTATTTTCTTATTTTCTTTATGGATTTTTATCTTTTATTCTAGACATCAAATTTAAGTGTCTTTTCTCTTTTGTTTTGTTTTTCTCAAACAACAGTATTTTCTTATTCTATAATAATTCGGGTTTTCCTATTTAGGTAATTTATTAATTTAAGAACTTTAAAATTTAATTATTTGTGTCATCTTAGTCCATGTACTATCACTTTAATGAATATTCATATATGAAGTTTAAAACTTTAATGAATATTCATATATGAAGTTTAAAATTTATTATGCATATACAAAAAATAATAATTATAAATGTTAGAAAAGCGACTTGAAATGATGGCGGCTTATGGTGGTTTGTCACAGTTTATAACTGGCATTTGGTGCTGATTGTTGATTGGTTTTGAACGTGTAGTTAGAGGAGAGTGTGTTAGTGGTGTCGATCAACAACAAAGGTGCCTGATTTCACAGCAACGGCTGGTGGAGGGCTCACAGGTTTTTGGGTTATTCGTGTGGTGGCTGTGTGGCTGATCAAGGGCAGAAGGTGGTCTAATTTTGGTTGGTGGCTGAAGGTGATTTTGGTGGTGGGTTGAATAGTAGTGTTAGTGGGACGTAGATTGTGGCAACAATGTTTAGATGTTGTCAGCTAGGGTTCTGTAATTTTTAGGATTTTGATTCTTTTTTTTAGTGATGAATTTAGTAGGGCTGGATGTGGATAGCCAGGAAAACTATGCAATTGGCACAGAATCACTCTAATACCAACTAATGGAGCAACATAGTGGTAGCGAAATGATATCTAAAAAGCACTAGATATCATTCTAGACTGGGCTAAGCCAACGCGATTAGGTTACGCTTTAATCAAAGTATGATTAGATCTCGTTCTAATCAAAATGACTCAGTGAGATTCTTTTAATAACATATTAAGCGAGATTAGATGATACTCTAATCGAAGTATAATTAGATCTCGTTTTAATTCAAATAACTCAAAAAGTTTTTAATAATGCATAAAGTATAATTGGATGAAGCTCTAATGAAAGTGACTCTACAATAGAGATTTTGATAGATAATCCCAAAGGGAATTATAAAACATGGCTTTTATTAAATAATCAAAAGTTGAAGTTGTGAAAATAATAACAAGAACTCTCTATTTATAATAGCATAAACCTACTAGGGATGGCAATGGGGAGGAGAGGGGAGGGGATCAATCTCCTCATACCCATCCCCGATATTTTGCGTATGTCCCCGTCCCCTCCCCGTCCCAGTCAGAATTGCTTGAGAGAATCCCCATCCACTCCCCGAATAATAACAGGGGATCCCCGAGGGTCCCCGGTTCCCGAATAATTAATAGTCTAATACATTTTTTATTTTTTATTTTAAATTAATCATATTAAAATAAAAAATTCATATAAAAATAAAGTTCAAAATATATCTTACATTAATATTGATCAATTTCAAAGTCACATTCAAAATATAAATTATTAAAATAATTATATTTGTCAATGACTCAATCTTCATAATCCTACAATAAAAAGAAAAAAAATTATTTTTATGACTGTTGTAAATTATAATTAGGCAGCTCTTTCCTGTATCATTGTGGTTTTGATTAAAAATTTAAGACTTTAATTAGTTAATTAAGTTTAAAAGTTTAATAATATAAATATTTTGATATTTATTATTTTTAACAATATTTATAATTTTGTTATTTATTTATTAGTAATTTTAAAAATAAAATTAAAAATTAAAATGGGGAAATGGGTAGGGGATGGGGATTCCACCTCATGCCCGTCCCCTCCCCGAATAAAAAATTGGGTAAAAAATTTTCCCCGTCCCCTCCCCGAATAAAAAATTGGGTATAAAATCATCCCCGTACCCTCCTCGAATGGGGAAAATCCCCGAGGGTACTCGTCCCCGTGGAGATTTTTGCCATCCCTAAAACCTACTCCCTTAAAGTTAACTTAAAAAGAGAAACTAAACCACAATTGTAATAGAAATAAAAGACTAAGACGCATACCATAATTGACTCTAATTAAAATAGAAAATCATAAAATAATAAAATTCTAAACCCTAAAATATCATCCTACATCAATCTTCTATTGATATATTTTAATTTTGGCTATTGCTACCATGTTGGGACATAAGTCTTCTATACAATGCGAGATTTTGAAATTAATAGTTAGACTCATTTTGAATGAATCCAATACTTTAGATACAACATTAATAATAAATAACAGAAAAACGACAACGTTTGCAGTAAGTTATTAGCCCACTTTTCTCTCTTAAATTGCTTAAATCCTAATTTTTTTATCATTGAAAATCACTCTCAAACTACTCTTATAATATTTTTGTTAAAAGAAATCCCTAAACTTTAGTCCTTAAACTTGGGTTTTCTTCTAAGAGCAATCACCCTCATTCCTTCTCTTATTATGAATCAAACCTGGCTTGACTTAATCAGTTTATTACAAGAGAGTAAAGAGGTATTTTGTTTGCTCATGAGAGCAAGAGAGAGGTAGAGCTACTGTTGTGTGTTTGCGGTAAATGTTCTGACAGGGCAATGCTGCTTTTGCTGCACTGTTGTCAACCATCAATTGTTCGGGCTCCACTTAAAAAACAACCCTATTATAAGGTGATGAAGCGATATAGCAAAAGCTGAATTGATAAGGTGGATAAACGCTAGCTACCGTTCTAGTACCAGACCAAGCTAATACGATTAAGTTATGTTCTAATCTAAGCGTGATTAGATCTCGCCCTAACCAAAACGACTCAATGAGATTTTTCAAATACATGTTAAGCGAGATTAAATGAGACTATAATCCAAATGACTCTACAAGAGAGATTTTCAATAGATAATCTCAATGGAAATTATGAAATGGGGTTTTATTTAATAATTGAAGTTGAAGTTATGAAAACAATAACAAGACCTCCTTGTTTATAATAGCATAAACCTACTTCCATTAGTTAACTTAAAATGAAAAATTAAATCACAACTATAATAGAAATAAAAGACTAAGATACATACCATAATTGACTCTGCTTAAAAATGAAAATGCTAAAATAATAACATTCTAAACCTTAAAATAATGCCCTATATCAATCTTTTGCTTTTAAAGAAAACTCATCCTCGAGTTTGTCCAGGGGACAGGAATTGAAGTGGAGCATCAATGCATCTTAGCGCTTGAACTTCTAGCCCTGCTTATTAATCATGCGTAAAACTCGTAATTCTCCATGCTTCATCTTTTTCTTGATCTTGCTAGTCACTTTGTGAAAGGTGAAGTCTCGTACGAATGAATCAATACTATGTTGGATCTTTTAATCCCATATTGTTGGATCCTTAATTCAATGTTGGGCTTATATATGAATAATTATGTATTGCAAATTGTCATATAAGGTTAAGCCCAATTAAAAGTGATCTATAAATTGAAATATAAGTGTGCAACCCAAGAGGGGGGGGTGAATTGGATTTTTAAAAATTTCTTAGTAAATCCACACAACAAGCAATCTAATATCTTAATAAAAAATGAACGCAATAAGTTCAATAAAAGCACAATAAGTGATAAGTAAGGGAGAAGAGAAACAAATACATGAATTTTTACGTGGTTCGGCAAACCCCGCCTATGTCCACGCCTCCAAGCGATCCAAGCTTAAGGATTCCACTATCCAAGTCTTTTCAAGGCTTCAACCGTTTAGAATTGACTTCAAGGTGTCAATGAACTTTTACAACAAAGAGATTATCTCCCAATCTCTTCACTCAAGTGTCTCACACACTCAAACTCTTACAATTTAGATGAAGAAATGAAAGTTACAATGAAACTCACTCAATGAGTAGATATTCAAAAATGAAGAACAAGAAATGATTTAATGTTTTGTGTTTTACAAGTTAAAGGCTCAAGATATCTCGTGTGCTTTTTGTTTTTGCTTGTTGGAGTGCTTCAAAATGAGTTGGATTTGAGTTCTTATAGTTTGAGCTCAAAAACTAGCCGTTACTCACATTCTGGGTGTATCCGGTTTACTGTTTATGGAATCCGGTAAGCCGGATTTATGTTACCGTTAAGGCAAAATTTTGAATTTTGTCTATCCGGCTTACCGATTACGAAAATCCGATAAGCCGTTTACGTTCTGGATGCTTATTGCCCCATATCTGGTTTTCTGGTTTTTATATCCGGTAAGCCGCTTGCTACAGTAACCTTCTACAGTGAAATTTTTCTCAAATTTTCAGTTTGACCCCAAACTTTATAAAACTGTAGTATGGCCCAAAACATTATAAAAGTTTGTAAATAGATCCAATTTTAGAATTTCTAAGTAATGCTTCGTTAATCCCAAAACATTATGAAATTATGATTTCAAAAGATTTTGAAATTTTAGTCCAAAATGCTTTAATTCCATAACATCATTTTCTTATTATAAAAGCACAATTCATAAATCTTTGCTTAATAAATACATGTGGTTTGTTATCATCAAAATCAATATTTATGGCCATATAGGCTAACAATCTCCCCCTTTTTGATGATGACAAAGCACATTAAAATTTAATATAGTTATGAAAAGCTCCCCCTTAATCAATGCAAGTTAAAAAATGATTTGAAAATTATTTAACAAAAACTCCCCTTGCACACATGCTCCCCCTAGATACATGCATATTTTCATAACACATATTAAATCATTCTCCCCCTTCATCATAAAAAAGAATAAAGGCCCCCCCTATCAATCATCAAAATCGCAATATAAGCACATTAGTAAAAAAAATATCAATAAGCATAAGAAAATACATATAATCCATAATGATCAATCAAAACAAATCCATAACATCCAACATAAATAGTCACAACAAATCCATATCATCCAAAACAAAGACATAAACCGAAAAGCATAATAACCATCCTTAGATTCGAAAATAAATGAACACACAATGCAGTAAATAAAATGTAGATGTTTCCAAGTACAAGCATAAGATACTACTCAGGTGGTGAGGATGGAGGTGATGGAGGTGGAAACAGATATGGAATGCCGAAGTGCTTGAAGAAGAGGCGCTGTCCATGAATAAGCTGTTGCTGCTGCTGCTGAAACTCAGTCTGCCGCACAGAGAGTGTCCGCACTTCATCCATAATCTGCTGAAGAGTGACCTCTTCAGAGGTAGGAGGATATGGAGGTGATGAAGCGGATGTAGATGCACTAGGAGCTGAAGCAACCTTGGAAGAAACTCGGCGTCTACGCTGCCCTGGAAATGAGAGTGAGAAAACTGGAAGCTGATCAGCTGGAATCACAGCATTAAATGGTCGATCATCACTTGGGGCTAGAAAGGTAAACTTATTATCGCTGTATTTGACCCAAGTGCCATCATTCCTCTCAAAGCCTAACCCAATAATAACCTCATCCTCGATACCCTTGGACTACCTACAAGATGGTTCTAGAATTGACACTTCAAAGAATTTAAGAATTCGGGTAATGAAGTGACCATAAGGAAGAGAGCAGGTAATCAAGGCAGGAATGCTCAACATGGTGCGGATGGTGGAATAGCCCAAGTTAACCGGGCGACCTCTAAGAATACAGTCAATCATGGTGACATCCATGTGAGAAACCTCATCCAAATGTCCTGATCTAGGAAGTATAATGGATTGGATGATACGAAGCAAAATACGAGTTTGAAGACAAAGACACTGAGTACGGAAATGAATGGTACAGTCTTTAACAGAAAGATCACTACACCGAAAAATATTACGAACGGCATCAACATGAACATAGTCATCAATATCACGAGATTTTCTAGGAGAAAAAATGTCCAGGCCATTATCGAAAGATCCTAGGATGGAGTTCAACTCCGAATCATCAAATTCAATCAAAACTCCTCCAACTGTGGTGATTACTCGATTCTCTTTCTCCGTGGAACAATCCATATTCGAGTAAAATACTTTCACCATGTCGGGTAACACATTCTCCTCAATCAACAATGCATCAATCCAACCAACATCTCCCAACAATTGAAATATATTTCTATAACTAATCTTGAGAGTATGCATAACATCCGATAAAACAAAAAAAGTGTTGAGTACCTCACGAGTCCGAAAATTTTTTTGAAACCATTTGATCAAGTGTTGCTTGTTATGAAAATGAATGGACTCAAAAGTGGATTGATTTGAGGTGCCCCTTGCTTCCCTTGGCCGGGTGGTTTGTTGAACCAGTTCTTTGCCTTTTCTTCGAACTGGCCGAGAGCTTGACATTTTGATTTTGATGAATTTGAAGATAAAAACACCAAAGCGAATGAAGATGATGAAGATTGAAAGTGATTTGGAGAAACAAATTGGATCAAAAACGGCTTGAAAGTGAGAAATCTAGAGAGAGAAAAATCGGCCCAAAACCTAGGTTGAAATTCGGATCTAGGGATTTGGAGGTTGAAAATAAGTTTTGAATGTGATTTTAGGTATAAGAACGGATGGGGATCAAGATTTATAGATTGATTTGCATCAAAACCGAGTAGAAATGGGTGGATTTTGGATTGAAAAAATGAGAGAGAAGCAAATGGTTTTTAGAGAGAGGAAGAGTCGAATTGCCGAATGCATGAGGAAGAGGATGAACAACACAAAAGGCTCACGAATCCAGCTTGCCGGATTTCCTAACCGGCAAGCCGGTTATTGGACAGAAACCAGAAAAACGTAAACGGCTTGTCGGATTGCATATCCAGTTAGCCGGTTATTGACCCGAGAGTGAGAAGCACAAATTCGGCTTGCCGGTTTGCTTAACCGGCTGGCAGGTTTCGAGAGAGATTTGAAACTTTACAAATTTGGCTTTCTGGATTGTCTTGAACCGGAAATCTGGTTTTGTTTCAGCAAGCATGCACGCGAATTCGGCTTTTTGGTTTGTCTAACCAGTAGACCGGTTGTGAGGCAGTGAGTTGCTTTCCGAATTCGGTTTACCGGTTTACATAACAGGTTGGTCGGTTATGAGGCAGAGAGGAGGCTTAGCAAATTCGGTTTTCCGGATTGAAAATCCGGTTATCCGAATGTTGTCCCGAGAGCAACCAAAGCTAATCCGGTTTTCCGAATTGAAAAGCCGGTTATCCGGAATTTGTCCAGAGAGAAATCAATAAGAAAAAAATGGGTTTCTGGATGAGTGGAAAAGGAATATTTGCTAGGTCTTATACTTGTACTACACACACCATTTCATTTCCGGCCTTAAAAATTGATTAATTTTAAATCATTTTGAGATTTAAAACTTTTCAATAAGCCATTTAATGCATGAAACACAAAATCATAAAATCATAAATTTACAAGCATATCAAGCTATCTAATTCATGAAGCATAAATCCATATGATAACAAACATATCAAGCCATGTAGTAAAACATGAATTAAGAATCAACATTCATCATTCCGAGCTCATGTCTTAGCTTTATAAAATGCTCTTCGCTAAGAGGTTTTGTAAAAATATCCGCAAGTTGATTTTCAGTGGAAACAAATCTAATTACGACAACTCCTTTTTGAACATGATCTCTAAGGAAATGATGTCTAATTTCTATATGCTTAGTCCTAGATTGTTGAATGGGATTCTTGGAAAGATTTATAGCACTAGTATTGTCATATAAGATAGGTATTTGATCAAGCTTAATACCATAGTCTCTAAGGGTTTGTTTCATCCAAAGAATTTTTGTACAACAACTACTTGCGGCAATATATTCTGCCTCGGTGGTTAAAAGCGCAACCGAGTTTTGTTTCTTACTAAACCAAGAGACAAGAGAATGACCTAGGAAGTGACATGTTCCACTAGTACTTTTTCTATCAACCTTATACCCAGCAAAATTGGCATTCGAATAACAAGTTAAATCAATATGAGTTCCTATAGGATACAAAAGGCCAAGATTAATGGTGCCAATCAAATATCGAAAAATGTGTTTGACAGCAAGCATGTGAGACTCCTTAGGACAAGATTGAAATCTAGCACACAAGCATACACTAAACATAATATCAGGCCTACTAGCAGTCAAGTAGAGTAAGGATCCGATCATACCTCGATATGTCTTGATATCAACTTCCTTACCTTTCTCATCTTTGTCCAGCCTGGTGGTAGTACTCATAAGAGTGCTTTTTGCCTTTCCATTATCATAGCCAAATCTTTTGAGTAGATCTTTCATGTACTTGGCGTGGTTTATGAAAATTCCTTCATCGTTTTGTTTGATTTGAAGTCCAAGGAAGTACTTCAACTCTCCCATCATACTCATCTCAAATTCTTGGCTCATACATGATGAAAAATCTCCACTCCTTGGGGAGTATTTGGGAAGTACTTTCATTTTGCTCTGCATTTGTTTCTTCATGATGTTCTTCTTGAATTTCATGTGGCGCGTCTTCTTAGTTGTCATTCGATGCTTCTTCTTGTTGTTCTTCTTCTGCATTATCATCAACAACAACTTTCTCCGTAGAGGAGGGGTTAGACTCATCAAATGTAACATGCTTAGATTCTTCCACAATTAAAGTTCTTTTATTATAAACTCTATAAGCTTTGCTTGAATTTGAATAACCAAGAAAAATGCCAACATTAGATTTTGGATCAAATTTACCAAGATTATCTTTTGTGTTTAAAACAAAACATTTGCATCCAAAAACTTTAAAATAGCCAACGTTGGGTTTTCTATATTTCCAAAGCTCATATAGAATTTTATTAAGATTAGGTCTAATCAACACCCGATTTAAAACATAACAAGCGGTGTTGACGGCTTCGGCCCAAAAATACTTAGGCAAAGAGTTTTCATTCAACATGGTCCTAGCCATTTCTTGAATAGACCTATTCTTTCTCTCTACTACTCCATTTTGTTGTGGAGTCCTAGGTGATGAAAATTGATGTTCAATGCCAAAGTCATTACAAAAATTTTCAAATGCATGATTTTCAAATTCTCCACCATGATCACTTCTAATAAAAGTAATAGAATAACATTTTTCATTTTGAACCTTTTTATGGAAAATTCGAAATGCATCAATGGCATCATCCTTATTAGCTAAGAACAATACCCATGTGTATCTAGAATAATCATCCACAATTACAAATGCATAAAATTTTCCACTTAAACTAGCATATCTAGAAGGTCCAAACAAATCTATATGAAGCAATTGAAGTGGTTTTGAAGTAGAGACGTGATTCTTGCTTTTGAAGGAGATTTTGATTTGTTTTCCAAATTCGCATGCTTCAGAAATTCTATCTTTTTGAAAACTGAATTTTGGAAGACCTTTAACTAAATCATTTTTCACGATTTTTGAAATCAAATCCATGCTTGCATGACCTAATCTTCTATGCCACAACCAACCATCATCATGCAATGCGGAGAGACATTTATCATGTAATGATGCACAATCTATATTAATGGTATAGACATTAACACATATATTTCCTACAAACAAGACTTTTCCATCACATGCATTCTCAATAACACATTTAGAATCATCAAAGATAACTTTATATTCTTTATTACATAATTCACTAATACTAAGCAAATTGTGTTTCAAGTTTTCAACCAAACACACATTTTCAATGAGAGTAGAGGATGCATTACCGACATTTCCAATCCCAATGATTTTTCCTTTTGAATTATCTTCAAATGATACATCGCCACCATTTTCTATCTTAGTAAAGTTTGAAAACCAAGAATAATTCCCTGTCATGTGTCTTGAACAACCGCTGTCCAAGTACCACTTATTATTCTTCTTCTTCAAGCCCTATAGAGAAAATCTCAAGTTTTAGGTACCCAAACCTTTTTGGGTCCTTGAGAGTTAGCAATGGTTCCTTTCGGAACCCAAACACATTTCACACCATAATATGCATTTCTCTTAACTGCACATCTATTTTTCATATGACCATCTTGATTACAATAATGACATACAATTTGATTGTTATTAGATGTATTCTTCACAAAATAACTCTTGTAAAATTTTTGTTTCAAATTTGGTTTATAACCAATTCCACTTTTGTCACATACACATTTTTGTGAGTTTAGCAAATTGTCCAACATCTTTTGCCCATTTGTCAATTTGAGCACAATTTCATTTAGTTCATTATTCTTCTTTCTAAGCATTTCATTTTCATTTTTTAAGTCATTTATGTGTGACTCTAAGTGCTCATGTGAAGTGCTAGAATTCTCAAATAATGCAAGGCTATCATGCAATGTTTTATTTTCTAATTCTAGGCATGTAATCTTTGCACTAAATGATTCATTTTTATTTTTAAGCTCTATCATCTTCTTTATAAAACATATATTCTTTTTACCAATCTTCATTAGCTCATCATGCAAATCCTTAAAGGTATCATGTAATTCATCATATGTAGGAAGAACACTTACCTCATCAAGTTCATCACATGATTCTTCCCCAACGGCCATGAGAGCTAAATTTTTCATTTCATGTTGCTCATCATCATCACTTCCTCATCGCTATCATCCCAAGTGGCCACCATAGCTTTCTTCTTGAGTTTGTTGAGAAGAGGACATTCCGGTCGTATGTGTCCGGGCTTCTTGCATTCATAACAAGTGATTGGCTCCTTCTTCTCATTCTTATTCTTGTAGCCTCTGAACTTTCTCTGCTCATTATTCTTTTGTAAAATTTTCTGAATCTTCTAGCCAACATAGCCAACATAGCCAACTCCTCATCATCCATTTTGCTTTCCTCATCACTCTCACGTTTTGAAGCCTTGAGAGCAATGTTTTTCTTCTTTTCCTCATGCCCTTTTTCAGCTACTAAATCTTCTTCATATGAAATGAGAGAACCAATTAAATCATCAATAGGTAATACATTTAAATCTTTGGCTTCCTCAATGGCAGTCCTTTTTGGTCTCCATTCCTTAGGTAGTGACCTAATGATTTTCTTGACTTTCTCGCTATTTGAAAAGGTCTTCCCTAGGGCTCCTAGAGTGTTCACTATGTCTCTAAATCTAGTATACATAGAGTAAACATTTTCATTTTGTTCTATTTAGAACAATTCATATTGTCGAGTGTACCTACTTATTTTAGATTCTTTCACTTGGTTTGTGCCTTCATAGCAACTTCAAGTTTGTGCCAA
This sequence comes from Citrus medica, assembly GCA_002013955.2. Classification (NCBI taxonomy): domain Eukaryota; kingdom Viridiplantae; phylum Streptophyta; class Magnoliopsida; order Sapindales; family Rutaceae; genus Citrus; species Citrus medica. The sequence goes on along the minus strand of MKYO02022235.1, from coordinate 314,061 downwards.
ATCTCATTAGCACTTTCGCAACTAGACACTCTATGAAACTCTTTCTTATCTAGTGCACAAAACAAGGCATTCATGGCCTTGGAATTTAGAGAAGCTTTTCTCTTTTCGCATTCATTCCATTCCCGTGAAGGTTTTGGAATATCTTCTCCGACTTCATTTTTAGTCAAAGGCATGAAAGGACCATCATTAACGATTTCCCAAATTTCATAATCTAAGGCTTGCAAGTAAATTCTCTTCCTAGTTTTCCAATATGGGTAATCATTTCCATCAAAGTAAGGTGGTCTAGTGGTGGACTGTCCTTCCCTAAATGTGGAATCATTTGGAGTTGCCATTGATCTTTAGCTCTAGACGATTAGGTCTAAATAAGAGCACCTTGCTCTGATACCAAATGAAATATAAGTGTGCAACCCAAGAGGGGGGTGAATTGGATTTTTAAAAATTTCTTAGTAAATCCACACAACAAGCAATCTAATGTCTTAATAAAAAATGAAAGCAATAAGTTCAATAAAAGCACAATAAGTGATAAGTAAGGGAGAAGAGAAAAAAATACACGAATTTTTACGTGGTTCGGCCCACCTACGTCCACGCCTCCAAGCGATCCAAGCTTGAGGATTCCACTATCCAAGCCTTTCCAAGGCTTCAACCATTTACAATTGACTTCAAGGTGTCAATGAACCTTTACAACAAAGAGATTATCTCCCAATCTCTTCATTCAAGTGTCTCACACACTCAAACTCTTACAATTTAGACGAAGAAATGAAAGTTACAATGAAAATCACTCAATGAGTAGATATTCAAAAATGAAGAACAAGAAATGATTCAATGTTTTGTATTTTACAAGTTAAAGGCTCAAGATATCTTGTGTGCTTTTTGTTTTTTCTTGTTGGAGTGCTTCAAAATGAGTTGGATTTGAGTTCTTATAGTTTGAGCTCAAAAACTAGCCGTTACTCACATTCTGGGCATATCCGGTTTGCCGTTTATGGAATCCGGTAAGCCGGATTTATGTTACCGTTAAGGAAAAATTTTGAATTTTGCCTATCCGGCTTGCCGGTTACGAAAATCCGGTAAGCCGTTTGCGTTCTGGATGCTTATTGCCCCGTATCCGGTTTTCTAGTTTTTCGATTTTTATATCCAGTAAACCGCTTGCTACAGTAACCTGCTACAATGAAATTTTTCCTAAATTTTCAATTTGACCCTAAACTTTATAAAATTATAGTATGGCCCAAAACGTTATAAAAGTTTGTAAATAGATCCAATTTCAGAATTTCTAAGTAATGCTTCGTTAATCCCAAAACATTGTGAAATTATGATTTCGCCCAAACTTTGTGAAATTATAGAATGGCCCAAAAATATTTAAATAGTTTCAAATAGGTCCAAATCTGAAATTTAAAACATTATCAAAGATTTTGAAATTTTAGTCCAAAATGCTTTAATTCCATAACATCATTTTCTTATTATAAAAGCACAATTCATAAATTTTTGCTTAATAAATACATGTGATTTGTTATCATCAAAATCAATATTTATAGCCATATAGGCTAACAATCTCCCCCTTTTTGATGATGACAAAGCAGATTCAAATTTAATCTAGTTATGAAAAGCTCCCCCTTAATCAATGCAAGTTAAAAAATGATTTGAAAATTATTTAACAAAAACTCCCCCTGCATACATACTCCCCCTGCACACATGCTCCCCCTAGATACATGCATATTTTCATAACACATATTAAATCATTCTCCCCCTTCATCATAAAAAAGAATAAAGGCTCCCCCTATCAATCATCAAAATCGCAACATAAGCACATTAGTAAAAAAAATATCCATAAGCATAAGAAAATACATATAATCCATAATGATCAATCAAAACAAATCCATAACATCCAACATAAATAGTCACAACAAATCCATATCATCCAAAACAAAGACATAAACCGAAAAGCATAATAACTATCCTTAGATTCGAAAATAAACGAACACACAATGCAGTAAATGAAATGTAGATGTGTCCAGGTACAAGCATAAGATACTACTGAGGTGGTGAGGATGGAGGTGATGGAGGTGGAAACAGATATGGAATGCCGAAGTGCTCGAAGAGGAGGCGATGTCCATGAATAACCTACTGCTGCTGTTGCTGAAACTCAGTCTGCCGCAAAGAGAGTGTCTGCACTTCATCCATAATCTGCTGAAGAGTGGCCTCTTCAGAGGTAGGAGGATATGGAGGTGATGAAGCGGATGTAGATGCACTAGGAGCTGAAGCAACAATGGAAGAAACTCGACATCTACGCTGCCCTCGAAATGAGAGTGAGAAAATTGGAAGCTGATCAGTTGGAATCACAGCATTAAGTGGCCGATCATCACTTGGGGCTAGAAAGGTAAACTTGTTATTGCTGTATTTGACCCAAGTGCTATCCTTCCACTCAAAGCCTAACCCAATAATAACCTCTTCCCTGATACCCTTGGACGGCCTACAAGATAGTTCTAGAATCGGCACTTCAAAGAATTTAAGAATTCGGGTAATGAAGTGACCATAAGGAAGAGAGCGGGTAATCAAGGCAGGAATGCTCAACATGGTGCCGATGGTGGAATAACCCAAGTTAACCGGGCGACCTCTAAGAATACAGTCAATCATGGCGACATCCATGTGAGAAACCTCATCCAAATGTCATGATCTAGGAAGTACATTGGACTGGATGATATGAAGCAAAATACGAGTTTGAAGACAAAGACATTGAGTACGGAAATGAATGGTACAGTCTTCAACAGAAAGATCACTACGCCGACAAATATTACGAACGGCATCAACATGAACATAGTCATCAATATCAGGAGGTTTGCTAGGAGAAAAAATGTCCAGGCCATCATCAGAAGATCGTAGGATGGAGTTCAACTCCGAATCATCAAATTCAATCAAAACTCCTCCAACTGTGGTGATTACTCGATTCTCTTTCTCCGCGGAACAATCCATATTCGAGTAAAATACTTTCACCAAGTCGGGATACACATTCTCCTCAATTAACAATGCATCAATCCAACCAACATCTCCCAACAATTGAAATATATTTCTATAAGTAATCTTGAGAGTATGCATAACATCCGGTAAAACAAAGAAAGTGTTGAATACCTCACGAGTCCGAAAGTTTTGTTGAAACCGTGTGATCAAGTGTTGCTTGTTCTGAAAATGAATGAACTCAAAAGTGGATTAATTTGAGGTGCCCCTTGCTTCCCGTGGCCGGGTGGTTTGTTGAACCGGTTCTTTGCCTTTTCTTCGAACCGATCGAGAGCTTGACATTTTGATTTTGATGGATTTGAGATAAAAACACCAAAAAGAATGAAGATGATGAAGATTGAAAGTGATTTGGAGAAACAAATTGGATAAAAAACGGCTTCAGAGTGAGAAATCTGGAGAGAGAAAAATCGGCCCAAAACCTAGGTTGAAATTCAGATCTAGGGATTTGCTTGTTGGAGTGCTTCAAAATGAGTTTGATTTGAGTTCTTATAGTTTGAGCTCAAAAACTAGCCGTTACTCATATTCTGGGCGTATCTGGTTTGCCGTTTATGGAATCCGGTAAGCCGGATTTATGTTACCGTTAAGGTAAAATTTTAAATTTTGCCTATCCGGCTTGCCGGTTACGAAAATCTGGTAAGCCGTTTGCATTCTGGATGCTTACTGCCCCGTTTCCAGTTTTTCAATTTTTATATCCAGTAAGCTGCTTGCTACAGTAACCTGCTATAGTGAAATTTTTTCCAAATTTTTAGTTTGACTAAACTTTATAAAACTGTAGTATGGCCCAAAATGTTATAAACGTTTGCAAATAGATCCAATTTCAGAATTTCTAAGTAATGCTTCGTTAATCCCAAAACTTTTTAAAATTATGATTTTACCCAAACTTTGTGAAATTTTAGAATGGCCCAAAAATATTTGAATAGTTTCAAATAGGTCCAAATTCGAAATTTAAAACATTATCAAAGATTTTGAAATTTTAGTCCAAAATGCTTTAATTCCATAACATCATTTTCTTATTATAAAAGCACAATTCATAAATCTTTGCTTAATAAATACATGTGGTTTGTTATCATCAAAATCAATATTTATGACCATATAGGCTAACATAAATGTTTTCGTTATTATGAGCTTTAATGTATCTAATAGGGTGTGGGCCTTTAATGTGTAGAGACCTAATTCTAATTGTATTTTAATTCTATGATGGGCAGAATTAGGAATACCTAAAGGCAACGGAAAAAAGTTGTCTACATATATGGTTATGGTCCCCTGGTCACATGTATCTTTCTATTCTTTCCGAAATCTCATCGTCAGAAAGAGAGTCTTGAGAAAACTTAAAGGATTCTCTAGGAGAACGTGTAGATCTGGAAGGCTAACCATACAGCCCTAGAGAGCAATTCAGCATGATAGATTTAGGTACTCTTCCGCGTAATTTTGTTACTATTTCTTAGTGATACAATATGGATTATAGGTGATGGTTTTCACCAAAAGATTTCTTGTCCCAATAAGTGATATTAAAGCCTCTTCATGTTGAATAATTGAGAATCAAATTTATTTTGATTAATGATTAAAACTTTGGTGTTCTCCAATTTAATAATACCATAATTATTAATATTATTAAGTTTGAGAACAAAATTAATGAAATTTAGAAAAAGAAATATTCTGAAATTCAGTTTCATAATTCGGTTTCTTTAAGGCTTAAAGTTTTGTGGCCGGTGGTTGCCGTTGCTGTTAAGGTTCATGGCTAAGGTATCATACACGACTGAGATTTCATGGCCATCATGTGGTTATTGGCCTACACAACAGCAAAGCACAGCACCATGTGCTACTGGGCTATGGCACACTGTGCACAATTTGCACGGTTGGTCACGCTGTAGCTGCGAGATTTTCACTGTTCCGGCGTGCTGGCTGTGCTAAAGAGGAAGCGAGCTGTGGCATAGGGAGAAGAAAAGCAACAACCACAGCCGTGGCATAAAAGAGAAAGGAAACCGAAGAAAAAAAAATGTTTCAAGGTTTTGGCCAGCGGCAATTGCAGTCGACGACACTGTGGCTTCAGGTTGCGATGGAAAGGAGAGGTTGCAGGTTAAGGTGGAAGTGGCAACGACCATAGAAGAAAAAAAAGTTTAGGGTTTTCAAAATTTGAATCGATTTAAGATCGGTTCTGTTCAACATGAACTAGTTTATTCTAAAACTAGCCAAAGTTTGATCAGTCAGTAGTTGATGGTCAAATTTTGACTTTGAACTGAAGTTTTTTTTTTAATTTTTTTTGGGTAATTTTGGTGCAATTTTAAATTCAAATATTAGTAGGTTAATATATATTTTAAGATAAATTAATTGAAGCAACATGTCGCCAAAATGACCTATTTTGTGAAAATTAATTTATTTTGTATTATAAACGGTTCCATACATGTAATTTCTGTAAATGTCGATCGGCCCAAAGGAAGGTCCATATTTGATAGAGTTGCATGTGCACCTGTGGTAATGAACACATGATGACTATTTAGTTTTACATGTGAGCAATAAAATCAGCCCAAAGGAAGACTCATTGTTTGACATGTTCTTATTATCAGTATTTGATTACTACACTAAGATATCACTTACAAGTTAATATTTTATCCTAAGATGAAATATTAATGGAGTGTTCGGTATCTTGAGATGGGGTTGACTTTGAATTTATTTTTGTTTTAAGACTAATATGAGCTTGTTTTGTTTGTTTGTTGTTCTTTGTTCAGTTATGCTTGCTGCTAATACTGCCAACATCAATTCTATTCATATGCTAAATGAATTTAACTTCAAATCATGGCATGAGAATCTCTGAATAGTTCTCACAGTCATGGATCTTGATATGACATTAACGGTTGATTCTCCCCTACCTTTTACGGATGAGAGTACCCCTGATAATAAAAGAGAAATGGAAAGGTGGGAGAGATCAAATCGCATGTGTATCACGATCATGAAGAAGGCCATTCCAGAAGCATTCAAGAGCTCAATAATTGAAAAAGCAACTACGACTAAAGAGTTTCTTGCACAGATTGAACAAAGGTTTGTCAAGAATGAAAAGGCTAAAATTGGTACACTCTTGACAAGCCCAATTTCAATGAGGTAGACGGGTAAAGGCAATATCAGAGAGTACATTTTGCAGATGTCTCATCTTGCTTCTAAGTTAAGAGCACTTAAGCTTGAACTCTCTAAGGACTTGCTAGTGCATTTAGTTTTTATATCCTTACCAACACAATTTAGCTAGTTTAAGGTGAGCTATAATTGTCAGGAAGAGACTTGGTCTTTGAATGAGCTCAGATCACACTATGTTCAGGAAGAGGATAGACTGAAGAAAGATAAGGTAGAAAGTGCTTACCTAGCTTATACCTCTAAGGGCAAGAACAAAGGCAAGAAAAGGAAGGTACTGGTTGTTTCTTCTGTGGGGTGGAAGGGCATAAGAAGAAGTATTGCACTAATTATCACACATGGCATGCTAAGAAAGGCATGCTTCTTAGTTTGGTTTGTTATGAGGTTAATTTAACTTCAGTACCTAGACACATGCAGTGGATAGATCATGGTGCAACCACTCACATTATTGTGTCTATGCAGTGTTGCCTGAGTTGCCGAAAACCCTGTGATGGTGAAAAATACATCTATATGGGCGATGCTAAGACAGTTGAAGTATAAATAATTAGAAAATTTAGATTATTGTTAAAGACTGGATTTTATTTGGATCTTGATGAAACCTTTTTTGTTCCGTCTTTTAGAAAGAATTTGATTTCTATTTCTGATTTGGCCAAATTTAGTTTTTCTTGTTCATTTGGGAATGAAAAATATAGTTTATTTCATGATTAAAAATTAGTTGGTTCTGGTTCTTTGTCAGGCAATGATAATATCTTTATATGCTTGATAGAATTACTTTATTTAATGAATCCCTGCAATTTAGCACACAAGGTTTAAAGAGAAATTAACCAATGAGAATTCAGCTGTATTATGACACAAGAGATTGGATCATATCTCTAGACAGAGAATAGAGAGGCTTGTGCTAGATGAAATTCTTGACCCCTTAGATTTCACAGATTTCGATATTTATGGTAACTATATTATGGGAAAACAAACCAATAAAAGGAGATTTAAAGCCAACAGGACTTTGGACATCTTAAAACTCATTCATACAGACATTTGAGGGCTATTTCCTATGGCGGCTTGAAATGGTCAACAATATTTTATGACGTTCATAGATGCTTTTTCTAGATATGACTACATATATCTCCTCCATGAAAAGTCACAGTCCTTTGATATGTTCAAAAGTTTTTAAGGCTGAAGTTGAAAACCAACTCGGCAAAAGAATCAAAAGCATCATATCTAACAGTGGTGGCAAATACTATAGCAGATATGATGGTTCAGGTGAACAACGTTTAGGACCATTTGCTAAATTCCTAGAGGAATGTAGTATTGTGCCACAATACACTATGTTAGGGTTGCCTACTATGAATGGTGTTGCTTAAAGATGAAACATGACGCTTAAGGACATGGTGAGGAGTATGATTTTTCATTCTACTTCGCCAGAATCACTTTGGGGAGAAACACTTAAGACTGCAGCATATATCTTTAATAGAGTTCCAACTATAATGACTACCAAAACCCTTTACAAGCTTTGGATGGGTAAGAAGCCTAATCTAAAGCATTTACATGTTTGGGGATGTCCAGCTACGGCAAGGCCTTATAAGCCTAATGAGAATGAACTAGACTTAAAGATGGTGAGTTGTTATTCCATTGTATACTTAAAACGATCAAAGGGGTATAAGTTTTATGATACCACGATTAAGTCGATTTTCGAGTCAGGAAATACTCGGTTCTTTGAGGATGTCGAGTTTGCGATGGGAGATATAGTTAGGGACTTTTTCTTTAAAGAGAAATATCTTGATATTCTCATAGGTGTTAATGGCATTGATCAGGGTCTTATTCCTGACTTTGTTCAAGACACAACAAATCAAGACAATGTTGGAGAATCTCCCATAAAAGAAGTTGTTCTAGAAGAACAAATGCTACCACCTCAAAAACCTATGCCATTAAGGAGATCCACTAGAGAAATGAGAAGTACAATTCCAGATGACTACATTATATGAGGAGATGTGGTAGACATTGGAGTGATGGAAGATGATCCAATCAATTTTCGTCAAGCCATAAAAAGTTCCAACTCTCAGAAGTGGATTGATGCCATGAATGAGGAGATAAAGTTCATGAAGGACAATGACGTATGGTATCTTGTTCCATTGCCAGAAGATACAAAAAGGGATTTGAGAGGCAATGTTGAGAGATACAAGGCGCATCGACTATAAAGAGACTTTCTCTCTAGTTTCTTTGAAAGACTCTTTTAGGATTATAGTGGCATTAGTGTCGTATTTCGATCTTGAGTTGCATCAGATGGATGTAAAGATGACGTTTCTCAACGGTGACATTGATGAGATGATCTATACGATGTAGTAAAAAAACTTTGTGTCCGGAGACCCAAAGAATATGGTTTACAAACTTAAGAAATCCATCTATGGGCTCAAACAAACATCTCAAAAATGGTATTTCAAGCTTCATAAAGTGATCATTTCATTTGGTTTAGAGATGAATTTGGTTGATGATTGCATATACCATAAGTTCTGTGGGAGCAAATATATTTTTCTTATTTTATATGTTGATGACATTTTGCTTGACAGCAACGATATAGGCTTATGGCATGATACCAAGAGATTTCTAGTTAAGAATTTTGGGATGAAAGATCTTGGTGACACTTCTTTTGTGTTAGGCATACAGATACATTAGGATCGCTCTTAGGGTATTCTTGGATTATCACAAAAGAGCTGTATCGAAACAATTGTCAAGAGATATGGTATGCAAGATTACAAATCAGGTGATACCCATGTTGCTAAGAGAGACAAGTTTAGTCTCAATCAGTGCTCTAAGAATGATTTTGAAGAAAAAGAAATGCAGAAGATTCTTTATGCATCAGCAATAGAAAGTCTGATGTATGCTCAAGTTTGTACGTGACCAGATATTGCGTACGTTACTAGGATGTTGGGCAGATATTTAAGTAATTTATTAATAGATCATTGGAAAGCAACCAAACAGGTCTTGCAGTACTTATAGAAAATAAAAAGGCTATATGCTGACATATCGGAGGTCGGATCAGCTTGAGATCATTGGGCATCTGACTCCGATTTTGCTGGATGCCAAGATATAAAATCCACTTCGAGTTGTTAGCCTATATGGCTGTAAATGTTGATTTTGATGATAACAAACCACATGTTTTGGATAAACAAAAATTACACTTTATGCTTTTAAAACAAGAAATTAATATAGACTAAAATGAAAAAGTTTGATTTTAATAAGTATTGTTTTAAATTCTGTATTTGGGCTTATTTGAATATATTTAAAATATTTTGGGCCATACTATAATTTTCATATATTTGGGTCATATAATAATTTCAAAAATTTTTGGGAATAACAAGTATTATTTAGAAATTCTGAAATATGACCTATTTGTAATTATTCATAACGTTTTAAGCCATAATAAAATTATAGAAAGTTTTGGGGTAAAAATATAATTTTAGAAAATAGTTCACTGTAGCCGGCACTGTAGCAAAGCGGCTAACCGGATGTTACAAAACGACAATCCAGTTATGTGCAAAATCTCTCTTGAATGAAAGCGGCATACTAGATGTGCAAAAATTCAAATTTTTGAACATAACGGTAACATGAAGCGGCTAATCAGATTCACAAAGTGACAAGCAAGTTATCACTAAAAAGTCAATAACGACTAATTTTCTTCCTTAACTATAAATTGACTCAAATTAAACTCATTTTAAATGATGCAACAATTGATATTTTGAGTAATTCTCTGCAAATCTAAGAGCATAAACTTTGTATTCATTTTCATTTATTCACTTATACTGAGCTTTCATTTGTATTCAAACACATTATGTGAGAGAAGATTTTGTAATCCTTTTTGTAAAATCAAATTTAGAGGTTGTAAGTGTTGGAAAACACTTGGGTTAAGAGATTGAGGATAATCTCTTATTGTAAAGGTTCATTGACACCTTGGAAGTCAATTGTATGTGTTTGAAGCCTTGGGAGGCTTGGATAGTGAAATCTTCAAGCCCGGTGTGCTTCGAGGCATGGACGTAGGCGGGGATTGCCAAACCACATAAAAATCCTCGTGTTTGTTTTCTCTTCTCTCGCTCTTTTATTTTTGTGATTTATTAAATTTATTGCTTTCTTTTTCATTAAGGCATTATATTGAAATATTGTGTGATTTGCTTGCTTAATTTTTAAAAACCCAATTCACCCTCCTCTTGGATTGCATAACTTGTATTTCATTTGGTATCAGAGCGAGGTGCTCTTGTTTACACTTAACTGTCTAGAGCTAAAGATCAATGGCAACCCAATATGACTCAACCTTTAGGGAAGGACAATCCATAACTAGACCACTGTTCTTTGACGAAAACGACTACCCGTATTGGAAAACTAAGATGAGAATTTATTTATAAGCACTAGATTATGAAATTTAGGAAGTTGTTTGTGATGGTCCATTTATGTCTTTGACTAAAAATAAAGTCGGAGAAGATATTCCAAAACCTTCACGGGAATGGAAAGAATTGGAAAAGAGAAAAGCTTCTCTAAATTCCCAAGTTATGAATGTCTTATTTTGTGCACTAGGTAAGAAAGAGTTTCATAGAGTATCTAGTTGTGAAAGTGCAAATGAAATTTGGTATAAACTTGAAGTTGTTTATGAAGGCACGAATCAAGTGAAAGAGTCTAAAATTAGTAGGTACACTCGACAATATGAATTGTTTCAAATGGAACAAAATGAGAGTGTGTATTCTATGTATTCTCAGTTTATGGACATAGTGAACACCCTAGGAGCCCTAGGAAAGACCTTTTCAAATAGTGAGAAAGTTAAGAAAATCATTAGGCCGCTACCTAAGGAATAGAGACAAAAAAAGACTGCTATTGAGGAAGCCAAAAATTTAAATATTTTACCTATTGATGATTTAATTGGTTCTCTTATTTCTTATGAGGAAGACTTGGTAGCTGAAAGAGGTAATGAGGAGAAGAAGAAAAGCATTGCTCTGAAAGGCACAAAATATGAAAGTGATGGGGAAAATGAGCCGGATGATGAGGTGTTGGCTATGCTAGCAAGGAGGTTCAGGAAATTTTTCAAGAAAACCGGTGAGCGAAGAAAATTTAGAAATCTCAAGAACCAAAAAGAGAAGAAAGAGGTAATCATATGCTATGAATGCAAGAAGCCTGGCCATATAAGATCACTTCCTAATAAACTCAAGAAGAAAGCCGTGGTTGCTACTTGGGATGATAGCGATGAAGATTCAAGCGATGAAGAAGAGCCGCAAGAAGTATCAAACCTAGCAATTATGGCAATATGAGATGATGATGATCACAATGAAGTAAGTGATCCTACCTATGATGAATTATATGATGCTTTTAAAGAATTGCATGATGAATTGATGAAATTTGGTAAAAAGAATGCATGCCTTAAAAAGAAAATGCTAGAACTTACAAATGAAAAGGATGGCCTGCAAAAATGCAATGACTTATTGAATGAGAAGATAAAAGAATTACAATTAGACAATAAAATGTTGCATGATAGGATTGTATCTTTTAAAAGAAAACAAAGTACTTCATATGAGCATGAAAAATCGCATGTTGATGAATTGATCAAAGAGAATGAAGTACTTAAGAAGAAGAATAATGAGTTAAATGAAATTGTGTTAAAATTTACAATGGGCAAAAGATGTTGGATAACATGCTTAACTCTAAAAAATGTGTATTTGATAAAGGAGGACTTGGGTATAAGCCTAACTTGGAGCAAAAGTATTATAAGAATTACTTTGTTAAAGCTACTTCACACTAAGGATCATAAGATTTTTTGTCATTATTGTAATCAAGATGGTCACATGAAATATAGATGTCCCGTGAAACGAAATGTATATTATAGTGTCAAATGTATTTGGATTCCAAAAGGAACCATTGCTAACACTCAATGACCCAAAAAGGTTTGGGTACGTAAGACTTAAGATTTTTCCTTGTAGGGCTTGAAGAATAAGAAAAATAAATGGTACTTGGATAACGGTTGTTCTAGGCATATGACCGGAAACTATGCATGGTTCTCAAGTTTCACCAAAATCGAAAATGGTGGAGATGTATAATTTAGAGATAACTCAAAAGGAAAAATTCTCAGAATTGGTAATGTCGATAAAGTTTCCTCAACTCTAATTGAAAATGTGTATTTGGTTGAAAGTGTGAAACACAATTTGATTAGCATTAGTCAATTGTGTGATAAAAGTTATAAAGTTGTTTTTGATAAGTCTAAATGTGTTATTGAGAATGCATGTGATGGCAAGATTTTATTTATTGGAAGTAGATGTGGTAATGTTTATACCATTGATATAGAATGTGTATCAACTCATGATAAATGTTTTTCGGCATTGCATGATGATGGTTGGCTGTGACGTAGAAGATTAGGACATGCAAGCATGGATTTAATTTCAAAGATTTCTAAAAATAATCTAGTTAAAGGTCTTCTAAAAATTTGTTTTCAAAAAGTAGAATTTGTGAAGCATGCCAATTTGGTAAACAAATCAAAATCTCGTTCAAAAGCAAAAATCATATTTCCACTTCAAAACCTCTTCAACTACTTCATATACATTTATTTGGACCTTCAAGATATGCTAGTCTGAGTGGAAAGTATTATGCCTTTGTAATTGTTGATGATTTTTCAAGATACACATGGGTGTTATTCTTAGCTAATAAAGATGATGCTCTTGATGCTTTTAAAGTATTTTGTAAGAAAGTTCAAAATGAAAAAGGTTGTTCTATTACTTGTATTAGAAGTGATCATGGTGGAGAGTTTGAAAATCATGCATTTGAAATTTTTTGTAATGATTTTGGCATTGAATATCAATTTTCATCACCTAGGACTCCACAACAAAATGAGGTTGTTGAGAGAAAGAATAGGTCTATTCAAGAAATGGCTAGGATCATGTTGAATGAAAATGTATTACCAAAATATTTTTGGGCCGAAGCCGTCAACACCGCTTGTTATGTTCTAAATCAGGTGTTAATTAGACCTCATCTCAATAAACCTTCCTATGAGCTTTGGAAAGATAGAAAACCCAACATTGGTTATTTCAAAGTTTTTGGATGCAAATGTTTTATTTTGAACACAAAAAATAATCTTGGTAAATTTGATCCAAAATCTGATGTTGGCGTCTTTCTCGGGTATTCAAACTCAAGCAAAGCTTATAGAGTTTATAACAAAAGAACTTTAGTTGTGAAGAATCCATGCATGTTACGTTTGATGAATCTAACCCCTCCTCTACGGAGAAATGAGTTGCTAATGATGTGCAGATGGAGAGTTATAAGAAGAATCATCAAAATATAAACAAGAGAATGCATGACAAGAAAATCAAGAGTATAGACAAGAAGAACAAACAAATATGGAGCAAAAAAAAGGTATTTCTCAAACACTCCCCAAGGAGTTGAGGTAAGTTTCTTCTCACCCTAAGGACTTAATTTTAGGAGATCCATCACAAGGTATAACTACTAAGTCGTCACTTAGGAATACATGTGAGCATGCTGCATTTATATCTCAAATTAAACCAAAATCTTTTGCGAATGCGGAAAATGATGAATCTTGGATTATGTCAATGGAAGAGGACTTGAATCAAATTGAGAGAAATAATGTGTGGGAATTAGTTCCCAAACCAAAACATCAATCCATTATAGGTACCAAATGGGTATTTAGAAACAAAATGGACGAATCTGGTGTAGTTGTGAGAAATAAAACTAGATTAGTAGCTCAAGGATACAACCAAGAAGAGGGAATTGATTTTGATGAAACATTTGCATCCGTAGCTAGACTAGAATCCATTAGAATGCTCTTAGCTCCATTAGGATGCTCTTAGCCTTTGTATGTCATAAAAATTTTATTTGATTTCAAATAGATGTCAAGAGTGCTTTCTTAAATTGTTATATTATGAAGGAAGTTTATGTGAAATAAACCCCTGGTTTTGAAAATGAAAAATTTCCAAATCATGTGTATAAGTTGTCTAAGGCTTTATATGGATTAAAACAAGCACCCAGAATATGGTATGATATGCTTAAAAATGTTTTGTTAGATAACAAATTTTCGATGGGAAAAGCGGACACCACTCTTTTTGTTAAGCATAAGAACCAAGATATACTTATTATTCAAATCTATGTTGATCATATTATATTTGGTTCTACTAATGAATCTATGTGCAAGGAATTTTCATCTTGTATAAGTAAAGAATTTGAGATGAGTATGATGAAAGAGTTGAAGTACTTTCTTGGATTGCAAATAAAACAAGATGCAGATGGAATTTTCATAAATCAAGACAAGTGTGTAAAAGATCTACTCAAAAGATTTGGCTATGATAATGGAACTGTAAAAAACACTCCAATGAGCACTACTATCTAGCTAGATAAAGATGAGAAGGGTAAGGAAGTTGACATCAAGACATATCGAGGTATGATCGAATCCTTTCTCTACTTGACTGCTAGTAGGCCTGATATTATGTTTAGTGTATGCATGCGTGCTAGATTTCAATCATGTCCTAAAGAGTCACATTTGCTTGCTGTCAAACGAATTTTTTGATATTTGATTGGCACCATCAATCTTGGCCTTTGGTATCCTACGAGAACTCATATTGACTTAACTTGTTATTCGGATGCTGAAATTGCCGGATATAAGGTTGATTGAAAAAGTACTAGTGGAACATGTCACTTCCTAGGTCATTCACTCGTCTCTTGATTTAGTAAGAAACAAAATTCAATTGCACTTTCAACCACTAAGGCAGAATATATTGCCGCGGGTAGTTGTTGTGCACAAGCCCTTTGGATGAAACAAACCCTTAGAGACTATGATATAAATCTTGATCAAATACCTATCTTGTGTGACAATACTAGGGGTATTAATCTATCCAAGATTCCAATTCAACATTCTAGGACTGAGCATATAGAAATTAGACATCATTTTCTAAGAGATAATATTCAAAAAGGAGATATTGTAATTAAATTTGTTTCTACTGAAAATCAACTTGCAGATATCTTTACAAAACTTATTAGTGAAGAGTATTTTATAAAGATAAGACATGAGCTTGGAATGATAAATGACATATTAAATTATGATTTGTTGATTAAGTTGATATGTTTGTTATTCTATGAATTTATGCTTCATGAATTAAATAGCTTGATATGTTTGTTATTGTATGGATTTATGTTTCATGAATTAAATTGCTTATTGAAAAGTTTTAAATCTCAAAATGATTTAAAATTGATCAATTTCAAAGGCAAAAATAAATTGGTGTGTTTAATACAAGTCTAAGAGATTATCAAAATTCAATAAGAGTCAAAATGATTTCTAAAGATTAACTAGTATATCGCTTCCTATCAACCGGAAAACCATTTTTTCTTATTGATTATTCTTTTAGTCATATTTTGGATAAACGGATTGGAAAACTAGTAAACCGTTTGAAGAGAGTTTGGTTCCTGGAAAGAACCGGTTAGCTGGTTATGAAATCCAGAAAACTGGATTTGGTTTGGTGCTTGTTGGAACAATTCGGCCAATTGTTTATTGTCAACCAGAAAACTGAATTAAATTTGCTTATTTACTGGAAAAATTAGGATAGCTGGTTATTTTATCCAGAAATCCGGATTCACGTGTAATACTTGCTGAAACATATTCGGATAAACGAATATTGTTAACCAGTAAACCGAATTCCAGTCTGTACGTTACTGGAAGGAACTGGATAGCTGGTTATTTAAACCGGAAATCCAGATTCGCGTTGCTAGCTTACTGCCCACAACCGGATAACCGGTTAGGCAAATCCAGATAACCGGATTCGGGTGTATATTAGCTGTTCATCTTCTCCTTTCTCTTTCGGTAAACCAGATCTTCCTCTCTCTAAAAGTTGTTTCTATCTTCTCTCTTTCTCACTCCAAAATTCATCATTTTCATTCGTTTCCAATCAAAATCAATTCATAAATCTTATTCCCCATCTATTCTTAAGTAAAAAATCATCTTTAAAAACCATTTTCACCATTAAACTCATTAGATCCGAATCTCACCTAGGTTTTCAAACAAAATTTTCTGTCTCTAAATTCCTTCCTCTTAAGCTAGTTTTGATCTGAATTGACCCTCAATATTCATTTCAATCCTCATCATCTCCCTTCTCATTGCCTTATTTCACTTCAAATTAATCCAAATCACCATGTCAAGTTCACGGTCGGTTCGTAGAAAAGGAAAAGAACCGGTTCAACCCACCAAACGGTCACAGCAAGCAGGAGGCTCTTCCATCCAGTCCACCGTTGAGTCCACGCATTTTCCAGCCAAGCATTTGGTCAAATGATTTCACAACAATTTCATGACCCGTGAGGTACTCCCTACATTATTTGTTTTACTGGATTGGCTTCGTACTCTTAATATTAGTAATAGAAATTTATTTCAATTATTGGAAGATGTTTGTTGGATAAATGCCCTTATGATTGAAGAAAATGTATATCCCGACTTGGTGAAAGTATTTTACTCGAATATGGATACTTCAGTGGAGAAAGAAAATCGAGTAATCACCAAAGTTGGAGGAGTTTTCATTGAGTTTGATGATTCAGAGTTGAATTTTACCCTAGAAACCTCCGATGATGGCCTAGAATTTTTTTCAACTAGGAAAACTCCCAATATTGATGATTATGATCATATTGACGCTGTTAAGAATATATGTCGTCGTATTGACCTTTCTGATGATGATTGTACCATCCATTTCCACACCCAATGTCTTTGTCTTCAAACTCGGATATTACTTCGTTTTATTCAGAGTATTGTGCTTCATAAATCAGGCCATTTGGATGAGGTTTCCCATATGGATGTTGTCTTGATTGATTGTATTCTTAGACGCCGTCTAGTTGACATAGGTTACTCTATTGTTCGAACCATGCTTTCTACTCCTAAATTGATTACCCGTTCCCTTCCATACGGTCATTTTATTACTCGGATCCTTAAACACTTTAAGGTACTTATCCATGCACCATCATGTAGGCCATCTAAGAGCATTGGGGATGAAGCTGTTAGTGCCTTAGGTTTTGAGTGGTATAATGGAGCTTGGGTAAGAATTTCTGACAATAAGTATTTTTTTCTTGCTCTAAGTGATGATCGGCCACTCAACGATGTGGTTCTCACTGATCAACTTCCTGATTTCTCACTTCCATTCTGGAGCCAGCGTAGACGTCAAGACCGTTCAATGTCTACTTCTGCTCTTGAGTCCTCTGTACCTGTTTTACCACCTTCGAGCCTCCTGTTTCTGACGAGGTTACTCTTCAGTAGCTTATGAATAAGGTGAGGACACTCTCTGTGCGACAGACTGCTTTTTAACAGCAACAGCAGCAGCTCATTCATGGCCAACGCCTTCTCTTTGAGCACTTCAGCATTCCATATCTGTATCCACCTCCATCAACACTATCCTCACCACCTCAGTAGTCTCTTATACTTATATTTGGACACACCAACATTTCATTTACTGCTTTATGTTTTTTTATTTTCGATTATATGGATGGTTGTTATAATTTTGGATTATATATTTGTTTTGGATGATATGGATTTGCTTTGAGTGTTTGTTATGTTATTTCCTTATGCTTTTGATATTTTTGAACTAATGTGCGTGTATTGAGATTTTGATGATTGATAGGGGGAATTTTTATTCTTTTTTACGATGAAGGGGGAGATATAATTTGTAAGGGGGAAATATGAAAAATTCATTTGTTATAAAAAACATTCATATGCATTTATGCAGGGGGAGTATTTTAAACCTTTTTTAAATTAGTTTTTTAACCTTGTATTGATGAAAGGAGAGCTTTTCATAACTAAATTAATTTTTTATAATGTGTTTTGTCATCATCAAACAGCGGGAGATCGTTAGCCTATGTGGCTATAATTGTTGATTTTGATGATAACAAACTACATGTTTTGGATAAATAAATAATCACACTTTATGCTTTTAAAATAAGAAATTAATATAGACTAAAATGAAAAAGTTTGATTTTAATAAGTATTGTTTTAAATTCTATATTTGGGCTTATTTGAATATATTTAAAATATTTTGGGTCATACTATAATTTTCATATATTTGGGTCATATAATAATTTTAGAAAATTTTGGGAATAACAAGTATTATTTAGAAAATTTGGAATAGGACCTATTTGTAATTATTCATAACGTTTTGGGCCATAATATAGTTATAGAAAGTTTTAGGATAAAAGTATAATTTTAGAAAATAGTTCATTGTAGCAAAGCGGCAATCCGGTTATGGGCAGAAACTCTCTGGAATGAAAGCAGCTAACCAGATTCATGAAAGCAGCATACCAGATATGCAAAAATTTAAATTTTTTAACATAACTGTAAATGAAGCGGCTAACTGGGTTCACAAAAGCGGCAAGCCAGTTATCACTAGAAAGTCAATAACAGCTAATTTTCTTCCTCAACTATAAATTGACTCAAATCATACTCATTTTAAATGATGCAACTGATTAGTATTAAAAATTGTTTAATTATCAAGCGATAATATGTTATTTTATGCTTATGTTATAATTTATATTTGTGTTTATGTAATAGATTATGAATTATTAATTATGTTTTAAATATATTTAATTTTGTGTATTTTTGTGTTTATTAGGAAAATTATTAATTTCACGTACTTCGAGGCTCCAAACAGATAAACGGAGGTCAAATTTGGATTCCGGAGGTCTGAAAACCTTAAGATCAGTCAAGATCGGCTTAAAATTGGGCTTGTGTAAAAAAAGTTGACTTTTCCTGTTAATCGAGCACTGATTGGATGATGAAATGAGCTTACAATAGATATGAGTGCATGGGATAACTGGCAATCTTGACTAAATCTCAATCGTTCATGATTCAATGGCCATGATTGTGCCATGTGGCAATGGTTGGTGAAGCAAGTTGGAGGATCCGAATCTTTGTATTCGGGTCGACCCGATCCACCCATTAACCCGCCAAATCTCAACCGTTCTTTGGGTAAATCGGACGAGTCAAATGATGCCATGTGTGATGTTGACTTTTGAAGTTTGACCAGCCATTGGATCTTGATCTAAGGGTTGTGAGGAGCACATGCATGAAGCCTATGATGGACCGCAAAGCACTGGATTATGAATTTATTTTTCTATAAATAGGGCCTCATTTTTATGTTTTAATCATCTCTCTACAACTCTCTTCTTCTCAAATTCTCTCCATCTCCTTGTAATCTTGATTTCCAGGTGTGTTTTTAATATTTTGTATAATTATTTTCATTAATAAAATTAGTTTTATTTCCAATTTTAGTTGTTTTTATTTCTTTTAATTATAAGTAATTCAATTTTACTACTTTTTATTTTAATTATGCTTAACTAACTAATATTAGTTAGGGGAAGGTGAAACTCTTAAGAAATAAATATGATTTAATCAAATTCTATGTTTAATTTTATAAATTAAATTATTTTCTATTTAATTTTATACATGTTAAAATTTACTTTTAAGTTGTGTCAAGTTTTTGGCGCCGTTGCCGGGGAAAAGTTTTTTATTTGGTTTGTTTTTCCGTTTTTTATTTTTCTCTTATATGTAAAATTTCGTTTGCCCCCTTTTCCTTTTCTTAAATTCTCTTTTGTCCCCATATCTTTCATAATTCTCGTTTCACCCCAACAATTTCCGTTTCTAGCCCAATCTTCTGGTAATTACGTTCGGACCCCGACATCTTTCAACTGTTTCACTTTCATCCCAAATTGCTAATTCTAAACTTCTAAAAATTACAGTTTGACCATAAAATTAAAAATAATTTGCAATAGAATCCCTAGACGAAATTCCTCGACATAATCAAGACTTTGACATATTTGGACATACTTTGGACACATCTGGACATATTTGGACTTATTTTGGACAAAGCTAACTTTAACTACTAACTCTAATTATTAACTCTTAACTTACTAACTGCTAACTCCTAACTTTTATTTTATTTCAGTTATTTAATTTTCTGCATTTATTTTATTTTGTATTTATTTATTTTTGCTTTATTGGTGGGTTTAACCACCAAACTAACTACTAACTACTAACTCTTAACTTTTATTTTTAGTTATTTAATTTTCAGTATTTATTTAATTTTGCATTTTTTATTTTTTTTAATTGGTGGGTTCAACCACCATTTTTTTTTATTTTGCATTTATTTTTATATTTTTATTTTTTACTTTGTTGGTGGGTTCAACCACCATTTTTGTTATTTAATTTTCTTTTGTATACTTATATTATTTGCTTATTTATTTTTTATTTTATTTTATTTTGTTATCAATTTGTGTAAATATTATCTTTATAACATAACCTTTGCATGAGACATTGGTCTCGATCTTCAAGTGGCAGGTTAATTCGTAGATCTCAATCTCCACCACCAATCATGGATGAGAATGAAGGCGAAAACGTTTTGGGCGAACTTAATCCTCAAATTGATCAAGGAGACAACCAATCTCAACATGGGCATGATCAGAATCAACCAAGGACTCTGAGAGACTACATGAATCCAACCAGAACCGGAGCACCGTCGTGTATAGTATTTCCTCCAGAAGCATCTCGATTCAACTTTAAACCAGGTATTATCCAACTTTTACCAACATTTCATGGTTTAGAATCTGAGAATCCGTACTTGCATCTAAGAGATTTTGAGGAAGTTTGTAATACATACACGGACCAAAATTGTAGCATGAACATAATTAGATTAAAGCTTTTTCCTTTTTCATTAAAAGATAAAGCTAAAACTTGGCTACAAAACCTTAGATCTGGATCAGTAAGAACTTGGAATAACATGCAAGAACAGTTTTTGAAAAAATTCTTTCCACCTCATAGAACAAATTCTTTTAAAAGGCAAATCACTTCTTTCACTCAAAAAAATGGAGAAACATTATACCAATGTTGGGATAGATTTAAAGAGTTGCTTAACATATGCCCACATCATGGTTTTGAAACTTGGCGATTGGTCACTTATTTCTACGAGGGCTTAATACCCCAAAGTAGACAGGTTGTTGAAATGATGTGTAATGGTGAATTTAGGGATAAAAATCCTGAAGATGCACTAGATTACCTTGACCAATTAGCTGAAAATGCACAACATTGGGATACTGTTGGAACTTTTGAATTGACAAATAAGCAACAATCATCTCCATCTAGTGGAGGAATCCATAACCTTAGGGAAGATCATGATTTACAAGCAAAATTTGCATCCCTAGTTAGGAAAGTTGAAGCTTTGGAGCATAAAAAGAGTGATCAAGTAAAATCTGTTCAAGAAATTGCATGTAACATATGTAATTCGAATGATCATTTCACTCAAGAGTGTCCCACTTTGCCTGCACTTAAAGAATGTCTAAATGATCAAGCTAATGTCATTAACACTTTCAATAAACCAAACCCATATTCACAGACTTATAATCCTGGTTGGAGAAATCATCCGAATTTCAGTTGGAGGAATAATAATAATGCACAATCTTCACAAGCACCACCTCCACAAAATTTTCAAAATCCTCAGCCTTATGCACCATATGTTCCACCACCCTGGAAAAATCTGGAAGACACAATGCATTCATTCATCAGAAAGCAAGATGCTATTAACAATCAAAATGCACAAACTTTTTCTGATGTGAAAGATACGCTTGCTAAAATTGCTTCTGCACTCACCATTCAAGAAAAAGGAAAATTTCCAGCCCAACCACAACCAAATCCTAAAATTCAACAAAATCCACCCACAGACCAAGTCAAGTCAGTTATAACTCTTCGTAGTGGTAAGGTTGTTGATAGACCTATGCCTGAACCTTATGAAAATGATGAAAATTCAAAGGGTAAGGAAGGACTAAATGAACTTACACCTAGTGAAGAAATAACTAGTGTTCCACCTGAACCACCATTTCCGCATGCATTGAATAAACCAAAGAAATCAAACCACTCTTCTGAAATTTATGAAATCTTTAAGCAAGTGAAAGTTAACATTCCTCTATTAGATGCAATCAAGCAGGTTCCTTCATATGCCAAATTTTTAAAGGACTTGTGCACTGTTAAGAGGAAATTGAAGGTAAGAAAGAGTGCTTTTATGGCCGAACAGGTAAGTACAATTCTGTCTACTAATAATAAGTTGAAATATAAAGATCCTGGTTGTCCTACCATTTCTTGTATTATTGGTAACCACAGAATTGAGCATGCTTTATTAGATCTTGGTGCTAGTGTTAATTTGCTTCCATATTCAGTTTATCTTCAATTTAATCTTGGTGAGTTAAAATCAACTTCAACAACACTTTTGCTTGCCGATAGATCAGTTAAAGTACCAAAAGGAATAGTGGAAGATGTTTTAGTACAAGTTGATAAATTTATTTATCCTGTGGATTTTATTGTCTTGGAAACTGAACCTGTTGTGAATAATTACAAACCAATTCCTGTAATTTTAGGTCGACCATTTTTGGCAACTGCTAATGCTTTGATTAATTGTAGGAATGGTTTAATGAATTTATCGTTTGGGAATATGACTTTGGAATTGAATGTTTTCAACATGTGCAGGCAACCTAATGAAGAAAATGAGAATGAAGAGGATACTGATGAACAAAAGGAATTGTTTGAATCTTGTATCGAGGAAAATATTCAAAAAGGGGATTTTTCTGAACTTTCTAATGTTTGTTTAGTTAATTCAATTGAGTCAAATAAGCAACTTGAACTTGATATTTCTAATATAAATTCGTTGCTTGATTCTGTGCAGACTTCACAAAATTATGATGACGAGCCAAAATTTGAGGAGCTTGGATGTATTGAAAAGACAGAACAACAAGAAGCACCTAAAATGGAATTGAAACCTTTGCCTGAAGGATTGAAGTATGCTTTTCTTGGAGAAGAACAAACTTATCCTGTTGTGATTTCTTCTACTTTAACAAGCGACCAAGAAGGTAAGTTACTTACTATTCTTAAAAAGCATAAAAATGCAATAGGATGGACTTTAAATGACATTAAAGGCATTAATCCCTTAATCTGCACACATAGAATTAATTTGGAAGAAAATGCTAAAATATGTCAACAACCTCAAAGAAGATTAAACCCACACATGAAAGAGGTAGTCAAAACAGAAGTCCTTAAATTACTTGATGTGGGAATTATCTACCCTATTTCTGATAGTAAGTGGGTAAGTCCTACACAAGTAGTGCCTAAAAAATCTGGAATCACTGTTGTTAAAAATGAAAAAGGTGAATTAATTCCAACACGAATTACATCTAGTTGGCGCATGTGCATTGATTATAGAAAATTAAATGAAGCCACTAGAAAAGATCATTTTCCATTACCATTCCTTGACCAAATCTTAGAAAGAGTAGCAGGACATCCCTACTACTGTTTTTTAGATGGATATTCAGGTTATTATCAAATTCCTATAGCACTTGAGGACCAAGAAAAGACCACATTCACATGTCCTTTTGGAACATTTGCATTTAAAAGAATGCCATTCGGGCTTTGTAATGCTCCTGCAACATTTCAAAGATGTATGTTAAGCATTTTTTGTGATATGGTTGAACATTGTTTAGAGGTCTTTATGGATGATTTGACTGTGTTTGGGAATTCTTTTGATGATTGCCTTGATAATTTGGAGAAAGTTTTAAAAAGATGTGTTGAAAAAGAACTCGTGTTGAATTGGGAAAAATGTCACTACATGGTTACTTCTGGAATTGTTTTGGGTCATGTTGTTTCTATTAAAGGAATTGAAGTTGACAAAGCAAAAATTGAAGTCATATCTAAATTGCCACAACCAAAAACAGTTAGAGATGTGCGATCTTTTTTAGGACATGCAGGATTTTATAGGAGGTTTATAAAAAACTTTAGTGCCATATCTAAACCACTTTGTAACCTCTTATTAAAAGATGCACCATTTGAATGGAATGATGATTGCCAAAAATCGTTTGAAAAAATAATTTATCTTTTAACATCTGCAACTATTATGCAATCTCCTGATTGGTCTTTGCCATTTGAATTAATGTGTGATGCGAGTGATTTTGTTGTTGGTGCTGTTTTAGGACAAAGAAGGGATGGTAAGCTTTTTGTGATTTATTATGCGAGTAAGACTTTAGATAGTGCTCAAATGAATTTTTCTACAACTGAAAAAGAATTACTTGTTGTGGTATTTGCATTAAACAAATTCCGTTCATATTTTCTTGGCTCTAAATCTGTTGTGTTTACTGACCATGCTGCTGTGAGATATTTGATAAGTAAACAGGATGTCAAACTGAGACTAATTCGTTGGATTTTGTTACTATAAGAATTTGCCCTTACCATCAAAGATAAAAAGGGTGCTGAAAATATTGTTGCTGATCATCTATCAAGACTCACATCTGAATTCTGCAATGATATAACACCCATAAATGATTCTTTCCCTGATGAATTTTTATTTTCTGTTACTTCAATGCCATGGTATGCTAATATTGTTAATTTTCTTATTACAGGTAAAATGCCTTTGCAATGGAATGCTCAAGAGAAGAAGAAATTTTTTGTTGAAGTAAAGAAATTTTATTGGGATGATTCTTATTTGTTCAAATATTGCCCAGATAAAAATTTTCGGCGATGTATTCCTGATAATGAGGTAAGTAGTGTCATTAATTTTTGCCATTCTGAAGCATGTGGTGGTCATTTTTCTTCAAGAAAAACTACTGCTAAAATTTTACAGTGTGGATTTTATTGGCCTACCATGTTTAAAGACACATATGAATTCTGCAAAAGTTGTGAAAAATGTCAAAAATTGGGATCAATTACAAAAAGAAACATGATGCCCTTAAATCCCATACTTGAAATTGAAATATTTGACTGTTGGGGAATTGATTTCATGGGTCCATTTCCATCATCTTTTGGATTTGTGTATATATTAGTTGCAGTTGATTATGTCTCAAAATGGATTGAAGCAATTTCTTGTCGAAATAATGATAGTAAAACTGTGATTAAATTTTTAAGAGAAAACATTTTAAGTCGATTTGGAATCCCTCGAGCCATTATCAGTGATGGAGGTAAGCATTTTTGTAATAAGTCATTTGAGTCTTTAATGAAGAAATATGGAATTACACATAAAATTGCTACCCCTTATCATCCTCAAACAAATGGTCAAGTTGAATTAGCAAATAGGGAGATAAAACAAATTTTGGAAAAAACGGTTAACCCAAACCGAAAAGATTGGTCTCTTAGACTTAATGATGCACTTTGGGCTTACCGTACTGCATTTAAAACGTCCTTAGGAATGTCACCCTATCGGTTAATTTATGGTAAACCTTGTCATTTACCTGTTGAACTTGAACATAAATCACTTTGGGCTATTAAAGCTTTTAATTCAAATTTGGATGATGCTGGTAATGTGCGAAAATTGCAATTGAATGAACTTGAGGAATTAAGGAATGATGCATATGAAAATTCAAGAATTATTAAGGCAAGAACAAAAGCATTTCATGATAAAAGAATTTTTCGAAAAACATTTGAGATTGGTCAAAAAGTGTTGCTTTATAATTCTCGTCTTCATTTATTTCCAGGAAAGTTAAAGTCAAAATGGAGTGGCCCATTTGTTGTAAAAAATGTATATTCATATGGGGCCATAGAAATTGAGAATCCAAATAACGGTGTCACATTTAAAGTTAATGGTCAAAGATTAAAATCATATCTGGAACATCACCCACGTGACGAGGACACCGAAATTAATTTGGATGACCCACCAGTTCTTGATTAAGTCTTTAATAATTTTTTTTGTTTTACTATTATTTTACCGTTTCATTGTTTGATTTTTTCTTTAGATTGGTGCGCTGTACATAGTTTTTTTTAACATTGTTTTTCTTGTGTAAGCGCGTTTGTTTGACAGTTGTACATTCTCTCATCAATTTTCATTTTACATCATGAGCACCTCAATGAGAAAATACTTGTTCGCACATCTTAAAAGATTTCGGTATATAAAATTTCACTTAAGAGGCATGATACAAAGCTGTAAATCACATCCACTTTGGGATCTGCAACCACCAGAATTCGTGTCCTATGTTGAGGATCTAGAGGGACAACTCAGAACAGTAGAGAGTGGCATATATGAATTTCAAATGGAGCTTGAGGTTAACTCAATGAGAGGACGAATGTAAGTTCATTTTCCTTTTTATATTGTGTGCTTCTTTTTGCTCGCTTTCACGCTTGATTTGATTTTGCAGATTTGATTTTGGTGAGTTTTGATTTATTTTCCCGTATAAATGGCGGATAACGGTACTCCGTGACTTCTTAAGTCGGTATTTTCAGTTTCCCACAATAACTGAAACCCCAAAATCAAACATGGAAGAAATACAACATAAACTCCATAAGCATTTTCCCTCTCTCCCTCAGAATGCCCTCAGGAAAATTTACAAAGCTCGTTGTGAACGACTGCGTTTGTTAATGATCAATGGCATTCCTTCTGACATTCGTTGGTTAATTGAAGCAAAGGTCCGATTAGCAGGTGAGTTTTCTGGTCAATTTGTTTCTTACATGCCTGGTTTTGGTAAAAGTACGTTTGCTAAGAAAAGGAGAGCTAAACGACTTGGCTCAAAATGTCATAACTGTGTAAGACTTGGTTGCAAACGACCAGATTGTAAATCTTTAGGAATGGTTTCTGATACTCGTGAAGATAAAATTAAATTCGTTAAAGATGGCATGAGTAAAGAATCGTTAGATGATATCTTACGATCTCTTGAGACGCATCGAAGCGGAATTGTGCAACGTGAGATTTACAATTTGTGGATACTATTCCAAAAACAAAGTGCACAGTTAAGTCTTGGGAATCTGACTCAAAAAGACCCTGTTTGCCAGTTTATAAGAAAATTGGATGGCAAGCCGATCCTCGACCCATAGAGGGCGTTCAAGCAGTTACTGGACGTAAAACCAAAGGAAGATGTGAGCCACAATCACAACTACCAGTAAATATCCTTTCACTTCACTGTTATTTTATCATTTGCATTATTGCATTTAGCAATGTGATTTTGTATTTATTTGGTTTCTTTTACTGTTTTCTTTTTCTAATCATTACTTTTTTCTACTGTTTGTTTTTGAATTATTGAGCCACGAGCTTTCCTCGTCATTTGACAAATATGCCAACCCATTTACAGCTATTTCTCATTATTTATGTCACCAAGATCCTTAAATATGAGCTCGTTTTTCAAACACTCACAACTTGTTTTTGCAAAATTAGTCCAATGGCAGCATCTTCGAGTAAACAATTCAAAAATATTTGTGTGCTTTTTGGGTTTCACTATGGAAAGTACAAAGAGTTCGTTCAGGCAGCTGTAGATCTTGGTCGTGTCATAGCAGAGAGGAAACTGCATCTTGTATATGGAGGAGGTGAACGAGGGTTATCAAGACTTGTCTCAGAAGCTGTTTTTACCAGAGGAAGCCAAGTACTCGGCATTATCCCTAAACCCATGAAACCGCTAGTGTGCATGTCTGGCCCACTAATTGGAGACGAATTAGTGGTATCAAGTATGCAAGAGAGAATATCTGAAATAATGAATCATGCTGATGCTTTTTATTTTCTTGCCAGGAGATCTTGCAACTTTTGAGGCACTAATTACATTTGCATCTTGGGCCCACTTGAACATTCATCAAAAACCCATCGGTTTGTTAAATGTTAATAATTTTTATGACGGCTTGCTAACTTTTATTAACCATGCAATTAAGAATCATTTTGTTCCACATTCTGTAAAAAAACTCTTTATCTCTGCTTCTACTGCTAATGAGTTACTTGATCTTTTACAAGCTTATACACCAGAGCCAGATCCACAGACTGTTGCACTGAATTGGTCGACTAATGATGGTAACGGTAACAGTAGCAGTACTAAGAAGTGCGATTTAGATTTAACTCTCCGTTTGTAAATATTTTCTGTTGTAGTGTTCATGTGATGTCTTCTACACTCTTTCTCTTTCCTTTTAAAACATTGAGGACAATGTCTTTTTCAGGTTGGGGGGAGGGAATAGTTGATAATTGTGGAATGTCTTAGTCCTGGTTATGTGTTTACAAAAAAAAAACAATAAAAAAATTTTTTTTTCTGTAAAGACTAACTTAGGACAAATTTGAGTCGAAGATGGCAGGATATAGAGAATGTAGTCTCTCTAGAAACGCATCTTCTTAATCTTAAGGGTGTTGTAAAAAAAAAAAAAAAAAAAAAAAATTGACTTTTTCTTCATCTTTGTTATCTACTTTTAAGCTTCTACATCAAGTTCAGGTGAGATCTCCTCTTCTTCTTCTTCTTCTTTTATTATTCTCTTTTATTTTTATTTATTTTTTTTTTTTTTGCATATCTGTAAAATTATAAAATGTTAGGATAATGTTTAGATTAGGTTGTGGGGTGGGGATAATTGACGTATGTTTTAAATATGTTTTTTTTTTTTTTCTCTTTTCTTTTATTGCCAAAAAAAAAACAAATTTGTTTTTGTCTAGGATGGCCGTGTAAAGAGTCACGACTTTTGAGACGCATCCTAATAGTCTTGTTGTATTATATTTTGATTTTGAGATTCATAGTAAGTTGTTTTTGTTCCCTTTTCTTTGAATTACTCAAATTTGTGAACTCTCCACTTGGTTATTAAGTTATTTAATTGTTTACTCATTTAACAGGTATTATTGAATCATTCTTCACACACACATTATGACACATACTAGTGGGTTGTAAGTTAAAATTTTACAGCATTTAGTTCTTTTGATTTATTAGGAAAAGTATCTAAGGTAGTAGAAAGTGTATATTTCTAAAAAAAAAAAGGAAAAAAAAAATTGTTTTTAATTTTTCTATATCTAGAACCCGAGTAATTAAGTCCGTAGGGGTGTTTCAACACCTAGTGCCCTAAGGTCAACTGGTCTGGGAGTCACTGGCCTAAAGCTCGCTACATGGGTAATAGATATATTGTTTGTTTATTAGAAACCCGAGTAATTAAGTCCGTAGGGGTGTTTCAACACCTAGTGCCCTAAGGCCAACTGGTCTGGGAGTCACTGACCTAAAGCTCGCTACACGGGTTAGAAATGTAATATAAAAAAAAAATGTGTGAATAATCTATTGCCTAAAGATATAATTTCTAATGAATTTTAGAACGAAAATGTTGTTTTTCTTTTAATGAAGCCCCATAAGTATTGTGTTAATTACTTGAGCACAAAAGAAGGTTTGATGATATTCTGGATAATGAGTGAACATCAATGTGGTAAAGGAATTTGGGAGAATTCATTTATTTGGTAATTTAGAGGATAGATGAACAACTATTAACTTGCATGTGAATTTTATAAATCTTAATATAACGCTTTAATTGCTAGAGGGCTAGCAATAAGCTGGTTGGGGGGTGTGATTAGTATTAAAAATTGTTTAATTATCAAGCGATAATATGTTATTTTATGCTTATGTTATGATTTATATTTGTGTTTATGTAATATATTATGAAGTATTAATTATGTTTTAAATATATTTAATTTTGTGTATTTTTATGTGTTTATTAGGAAAATTATTAATTTCACGTACTTCGAGGCTCCAAACAGATAAACGGAGGTCAAATTTGGATTCCGGAGGTCTGAAAACCTTAAGATCAGTCAAGATCGGCTTAAAATTGGGCTTGTGTAAAAAAAGTTGACTTTTCCTGTTGACCGAGCACTGATTGGATGATGAAATGAGCTTACAATAGATATGAGTGCATGGGATAACTGGCAATCTTGACCAAATCTCAACCGTTCATGATTCAATGGCCATGATTGTGCCACGTGGCAATGGTTGGTGAAGCAAGTTGGAGGATCCGAATCTTTGTATTCGGGTCGACCCGATCCACCCATTAACCCGCCAAATCTCAACCGTTCTTTGGGTAAATCGGACGAGTCAAATGATGCCATGTGTGATGTTGACTTTTGAAGTTTGACCAGCCATTGGATCTTGATCTAAGGGTTGTGAGGAGCACATGCATGAAGCCTATGATGGACCGCAAAGCACTGGATTATGAATTTATTTTTCTATAAATAGGGCCTCATTTTTATGTTTTAATCATCTCTCTACAACTCTCTTCTTCTCAAATTCTCTCCATCTCCTTGTAATCTTGATTTCCAGGTGTGTTTTTAATATTTTGTATAATTATTTTCATTAATAAAATTAGTTTTATTTCCAATTTTAGTTGTTTTTATTTCTTTTAATTATAAGTAATTCAATTTTACTACTTCTTTTTATTTTAATTATGCTTAACTAAATAATATTAGTTAGGGGAAGGTGAAACTCTTAAGAAATAAATATGATTTAATCAAATTCTATGTTTAATTTTATAAATTAAATTATTTTCTATTTAATTTTATACATGTTTTATATTTTGAAAATTTGATTTATTGTAGACAAACAAATGAATTTGGCACAATAAATTCTTAAGATCTTAATATAAGGCATGGTGAAATGGTATTTTGACTTATTGTAGACAAATTAAATTTTGGCACAATAAATACTTAATCCATCATAAAATTAAAGGGAAAATAATAATAATTTGTATAATTAATCTTTTGAGTAATAAATCTAAAACAAATTGGCAAAAAGAATTTATTAAGTTTTATTTATTTCTAAGAGTGGATCCATAACCCTAACTAGTTCAATTCCATAGTTTCATTTAAATTAAGTTGTTTATATTCAAGTTTTAATTTTAATTTTTAGATAAAATAAAATAAACTAATTAAATCATTTTTCTGTGGATCAACCTCGGACTCACCGAGTTATAATACAACAAGACACTCTTATACTTGGGAGTTAAAATTTACTTTTAAGTTGTGTCAGCAACAATTAATATTTTGAGCATTTCTCTGCAAATCTAAGAGCATAAACTTTGTATTCATTTTCATTTATTCACACATATTGAGCTTTCATTTGCATTCAAACACATTGTGTGAGAGAAGTTTTTGTAATCCTTTTTGTAAAATCAAATTAAGAGGTTGTAAGTGTTGGGAAACATTGGGTTAAGAGATTGGGGATAATATCTTGTTGTAAAGGTTCATTGAGACCTTGAAAGTCAATTGTATGTGCATGAAGCCTTGGGAGGCTTGGATAGTGAAATCCTCAAGCTTGGTGTGCTTGGAGGCGTGGATGTAGGCAGGGATTGCCGAACCACGTAAAAATTCTCGTGTTTGTTTTCTCTTCCCTCACTCTTTTATTTTTGTGATTTATTAAATTTATTGCTTTTATTTTGATTAGGGCATTAGATTGAAATATTGTGTGATTTGCTTGCTTATTTTTTAAAAATCCAATTCACCCCTTTCTTGGGTTGCAGAACTTGTATTTCACGAGTTACATCTATCTGCTAGCTGGGGGTGCTGTCTCTTGGAAGAGTGCTAAATAGTCTCTTATAGCCTTCTATATGATGGCAACAAAGTTTATAGCATGTTATGAGGCATCCAATCACGGAATATGGCTACGGAATATGGCCACGGGGCTGCGTATAGTAGATGGTGTTGATAAATGATAACTCTATGAAATGAAAGTTATCATGGCACTTTTAGACTTAAATCAATATTACTTAGAGAGTAATTGATGTGGTTCTATTGCATTTTTGTTACATTTTGCATAAACATTTATTTCAGTTTAGTTTTAATAAATTTTGTTTGATTTAGAATAATTCGTGCTTAGATTGTGTGCATAATTGTAGGTGTCCGGAAGTGCGTATTTCAAGGAATGAATGCTGATGCAATACACTTGCAAAAATGAGGAAGGAACATGGCTACAAAAGAATTGAAACAAATCTGGAATAATATAGTTACTGTAGCCGTTGCTGTAGCAATCCTAGAACAACTACAGAGAAAATTTAGCGCGAAATACTTACAGAATCGCGATATGTAGTTTCCTAATCTGACTCATGCGCGCCCTAGGCATCCGTTTACCCTAATTTTCATTTATAAAAGGAGTACGCATCATATGGAACAACGTCGGTGAATTAACATCAAAGAATCAAGAGAAAAAGAAGCAAAAAGCAGAGTTCAAGGGAGAACAAGTCTGCACCTTTGAAGAAACTTGTAGAACTATTTTCGATTCAATTTCCATCATCCTTTACTTCTTTCCTTACTTATTCTCAGATTAAGACGATGTATTTTATGACTAATATTTTGTTGTTAGTTTTTCTTTAACAAGTTATGAACTAAATTTGATTGTAGTTGAGTGAGAAGCAATCTTAATGGGTTCTTAATTGTTCTTATGAGTTGCTGCAAGATTGCTGTGGCATTTTGCTCTAATAACTTATATTACAATCATTATTTCGGTTGACCTCCCTTTTAATGGTTCAAGTTAAGAGTGAGCCGTAAAAGGGTCTGTCTTAGAGGAAATTATTAGAGTAATACTTGATCTTAATTTGACTTTCTTGGATTGAATTTACTTCAGTCCCAAAAGGGCTACACTTGAGTTAAGATTTGTAAAGAACTAGATATAAGAATTCACCTTGTAGGGTAGAGAGAGTGTATGTTCATAATGTCATACCTTAGGTGAAATAATAACTGGTCATTGTTAGGTTGCATAAGATTATGAGAAGTCCAATAAGCGACAGTTGAGGATGCAAAATAATTCTGTCCAGTACTGTAGGAATTGCTGCAGCAACTGGTGCTCATTTGAACAAAATAGTCAACCCATGAAGAGAGTTTGATCATTCAACTACCTTATTCTTATTAAATTCTCTTTGCACAATTAATCTAATTTACTTTATTATTGCAGTTATTTTATTATATTGTTAATTTCATTAGTCAATCAACCTTAACTATATTTTTTTTTAAATAAAAGGAAGTTTGCACTATTGTGATTGCTCTAGCATTTCTAGTAACATCAGTCCCTGTGGAGACGATCTTGAATATTCATCACTTTATTACTTGTTGTGTACACTTACACATTGACATCAATAGCAATTGAGTTAAAATATCCAACAAGTTTTTGGCGCTGTTGCTGGGGATTGATTGTTTATTTTCGAATTGTGAAGTTAATCTTGACAGTGCCAACTTGATTTTAATTCGTTCTATTTATTGACAGATCACAACTTACATGCACAAAGATAGATCTGTTGAATTTCAATTTAATCCTAAGATTGAAAGGACTGTAAGGAGATTACGAAGAGAGCAAAGAAATTCAAAAACTACTTTAGAAATGGATAACTTGCAAGATGTGGGAAACTTGGATCCTCACGGGCCACTCCAACCAGCCAACGTTCAAAAAGGGTAAAATAGGCACATTAATTAGAGACAACCAGGCAACAACAATATCATTTACATGGTAGATGATAGAGATAGGGCTATAAGAGATTATGCTGTGTTAACTCCTCAAGTTGTACATCTTGGAATAGTCAGACCTGAAGTGGAAGCCACCAACTTTGAACTTAAACTAGTGATGTTTCAAATGTTGCAAACAGTGGGCCAATTTAATGGACTGCCATCTGAAGATCCTCATCTCCATCTTAAGTTGTTTTTGGAAGTGAGTGATGCATTTAAAATTGCTGAAGAAACACAAGTTGCTTTGAGACTGAGGTTTTTTCCTTACTCCTTAAGAAACTGAGCAAGAGCATGGTTGAATTCTTTACCATCTGATTCCATCACTACATGAATGACTTGGCTGAAAAATTCTTAAAAAAATATTTTCCACCAACTAAGAATGTATAATTACGAAATAAGATCACCTCTTTTCACCAACTTAAAGATAAGAGCTTGTATAAAGCTTGTGAAAGATTTAAAGAGTTGCTCAAAATATGTCGTCATCATGACATTCCCTATTGCATACAACTAGAAATCTTTTACAATGGGTTGAATCCAAGTACAAGATTGATAGTCGATGTTTCAACAAATGGAGCCCTATTATCCAAATCTTACACCGAATCCTATAAAATTTTGGAGAGAATTGCTAACAATAAATACCAGTGGCCATCAACTAGACAAACTATTGCAAGAGGAGCAGCATAGGTACATAACATAGATTCAATTACAGCACTGTCAGCTCAAGTAACATCATTGACTAACATGGTAAAAACTATGAATTCTGCTCCTACAGCAGTAAAGCAATTTACTGAACTATCTTGTGTGTATTGTGGTGAGGAGCATGTATTTGACAACTGTCTAGGAAATCCAGCACAGAAAACTATGTGGGCAACTTCAACTGACAGCCCCAGAACAACCCATATTCAAGTACTTACAACCCTGAATGGAAGTAACACCCATATTTCTCATGGAGCAATCAAAATCAGCATGTGTTGGTTAATTTTTAATCAAATGCTATTGATGCCAATGTGCAAGTGTACACAAAAAGTAATAAAGTGATGAATATTCAAGATTGTCTCCACAAGGATTGATGTTACCAGAAATGTCACAGTAATCACAATAGTGGAATCTACCTTTTTTCCGAATGAACAAATGTGAAGTTGTTGACTACCGAAATTTATAATTGTGAGAAAATAAAACGAAATAATGCAGTGATGAAATAAAGTAAATAAATTGCGTAGAAGGATCAAATGAGAATAAGGTAGTCGAATGATCAAACTATCTTTATGGGTTGACTGCTTTTCATCAAATTAATACTAGTTGCTATAATACTGTCCATAGCACTGGGCAGAATTATTTTATATCCTCAGCTGTCGCGTGTTGGAATTCTTATACCCTTAAGTATCTTAGCAATGACCAATTACTATTCTACCTTCGGCATGACATTACGAACATCTATTCTCTCCACCCTAAAGTTGAGTACCTATGTCTAGTTTGTCACAAATCTTAACTTCAAGTATAACCCTTATGGGATTCAAAATAAACTTAATCCAGGAAACTCGAATTAAGATCAAGTATTACTCTAATAGTATCCACTAAGACATACCCTTTTGCGGCTCTATCTTAACTTGAACCATTAAATGGGTGGTCAACTGAAATAATAGTTATAATACTAGCTACTAGAGTAAAATGCTATAGCAATTATATAGCAGCTCATAAGAACAATCAAGAACCCATTAGATTGTTTGTCACTCAACTACAAGCAAGTTTAGTTCATATTTTGCAAGAGAAAAACAAATAGAAACATATTGGTTACGAAATACATTAGTTCAATCAAAGAGTGAAGAAAAGAATAGATGGAGAACGACAAAAGTGAATCTAAATAACTCTGCTAGATTCTTCAATGATACGCATCGGTTCCCTTGAATTATGATCTTCTTCTTATTTTTCTCTTGATTTTCTCAATATTAATTCCTTGCCGCCGTTTTATGTGATGTGCGCCCCTTTTTATAACTAAAAACTAGGGTAAACAAAAGCCTAGGGCGTACATGAGTCAAATTAAGAAACTGCAGATCGCAATTCTGTAGCTATCCCATGCTAAGTTTTCTCCCTCGTTGTTCCAGGATCGCTACAGCAATGGTTGCTTCAGCAACGGCTATAACATTGTACTGTTCCAGGTTGTGTTTCATTTTTTTTTTTGTGGCTATATTCTTTCTCCTTCTTGCTAGCCCAACGCCTCAACATCCCTTTATGGATTATAAACTTCTGAAAACCTACAATTATGCACATAGTTTGAGCACAAATTACTTTAAATCAAGCAAAACTTATTAAGACTAAACTAAAATGGATGTTTATGCAAAACATAATCAAAATGTAATAAAATCACATCATTTACTCTCTAAGTGGTCTTGATTTATGTCTAGAATTGCCATAATAACTCTCATTTCATAGAGTTATCACACCCCCAAACTTAAACTGTTACTTGTCCTCAAGTAATGACTACATACTACACTTCATGCACACAATCATGCAACACATAACTTAGCTGTGTTATCAAATTTGCAAGGATTATTCCACCTTCATATCACAATCTCAATCATGTAAAATGGCCATAGTAGATTAGTTTTAGACTTAAGCTTCCTTATGTCCAAAGTGTGTGTGCTACTTTGATTGAATTCCAGAGATGCTACAACATTACCAAGAGATTGCATGTAATTCAGAGATAGCACAATTTTATTCACATATGGGGTAGCAGAAATCTCACATACTCAAATTGTGCTATATTTAAGAACGAAAACTTAAGAGTACTTAACTCTCTTCACTGCAACATTTATTTTTCATATGAATGTCAATCAATTGTAATGATGATACCCAATTACTCAAGCCATGAACAGATCGGCGTTGCTATAGCAATATTTGTAATATAATCTTATCTAAAGATATCTTTTAACTCAAGGCTGAATATGGGGCTCCTGAACAAACCTGACTACTCAATATCCTAGGCAGAGGACTTCCTCTTATTATTGTCTCACTCTTTTTTTTAAGAGATATTACAGCACTGCTCATAACTCTTGTTGCCTTTGGATAAAAATCTGCATATGGGGTACATACTTAGCCATGTTTACTCAATAACTTGAGCCATTAGAGCAGAATTTATTTCATTGCAGGCACAGTCCAACAAAATTTTTCCCTAAACTTAAGATATTTTCTATTTTTTGGCTCTTCTACCGCATTCTCATTAAACTCCACCAAAGTTCAGGTGTCAGGACATAATTTCACTCTCTGTCTATAACTATCTCTACTCGGCATTCTTATACTCACTACTTAACACTCAATTTATCTTTATTAGATTCTTAAATCTATACACAAATATTAGATGACAGAGCTTCACACAATACACACATAAACACATATTCAGAACACACAGAAACACAACCATACACAAAACACATATTCAGAACACACCGAAACACAACCCCCTCAAGCTTTAAATGGTGTTGTGTCCTCACAAGCACATGAAACAAAATCACATAACCCAATAAGGACATGGATGATGAATTAGAAAATAAACCACACAAAATAAAAACATAATTAAAGAAAAATTGTTCAGACCTAAATAGAATGACTAGCAGGAAGGGGATACTCCCCTGTTGTTTGGACACTGCTGCAACATTGTGTAATGACTTTAGCGCTTTTTGGATGCACTTTATAGCTTATCCTTATGGGATTCTTGTGGGGAGGTAGCTGGCAACGTCTTTTTCTTTTTCTACAATGGGCTGGTGGGAGGAGTTGCCGTTAGGGCAGCCTGTTTGGTTGACACAGATCTGGTTCTTTTTGGTTCTGGTGAGGCTGCTACAGTAATGCCTCCAGAAGTGCCTCTCTTTCTTTTGCTAGATCCTCTAGGACTAGCACGAACATGTTTGTTGGGAGTTTGCTGTAAAGGAGCTGGAGCTGGGGCATCAGCTGCATGTCCCTTAGCTGCGATGGCGACAATGATGTCAATCAGCTTCTTAGCTTCTATGGGTGTACGAGTGACTTTGGTTGCTGCAGCTTCCAGCTCTACATCAACTTGCTCGGCTTCATCTTCAGAGCCAGGAGGGGTAGCTATTTTTTCCTTACCCTTTCTAAAAAGGACTAGAATGAGGGGCTCCTCTTCAGGTTCATCTTCTTTTTCCTCTTAGATAATGTGCTTTTTTCTAGATTTTGAGGAGGTCCTGACTGGGGGTTCCTCAGACTCTTCCTCTGCCTCTGTTTGTGAACTGTCAGTTGCAGACTTGTCACCCTCGTCCTCATGTTGGTCAGATTGTTCAGCAGCTTCTGAGTCAGCCTCTGCTTGTGGGTCTGTTGCAGCTTCCTCTTTTGGTTCATCTGTGTCAGTGGCTTCTTCACTGACCTCTGCTAGAGCCTCTGTAGTGTTGGTGTCAAAATTGTACTACTGGAGCAATGAATCAGAGAAATTTCAGTGGGTATTTTTCATGTATAGAGCAAATTGGTGTAGGTGGCTCTCTGGGTGCTGTAAGTAGCTCTAAAACCAATCGTTTTCCCTCTGCTGAGCCTCAATACATTGAGTGATGCTGGTGCTCAATGCTTGTATTCTCTGTTCTAGCCCAATAGCTCGTCTCGCCTCTATTGCAGCAGCTGGTTCAAATGGGGCTCCAGCAGTTTCACCAGCAATTCCCTCAATGGTGCATGCAGTAAGGGCACCATCATTCTTAACATGTTCATATTTTATATCAAGACGAAGTCCTGATACAACACAGATGCTCGTGATGAGTGAAGGAAATAGCAAGGCAACAGCTTTGTGGTTCTTCATGGCACAATCCCGAATTTCTTTTTCGATAATGCTTCCCACATCTATGGGAATCCCTCTAACAATAACATACAATAGTATCAACCTTTCTTGTGAGACAATAATGGTGTGGGTGGTTGGCATAAGCCTAGATTTCAGAAATTTCACCAATACCTTAGTAATGGATTTTAAATCTATCATGTTAATTACATACCCTTCCTCATTAGCCCACGAAGCACCCTCTACTGTAAGTGTCGTGAAA
Organism: Citrus medica; assembly: GCA_002013955.2. Classification (NCBI taxonomy): domain Eukaryota; kingdom Viridiplantae; phylum Streptophyta; class Magnoliopsida; order Sapindales; family Rutaceae; genus Citrus; species Citrus medica. Next base: position 275,699 of record MKYO02022235.1, on the reverse strand, counting down.
ATTGTGTTCCATCTTTGCGGGGTCAATTTGTCAAGCAACTTGGCATACTCACAATTAATTTCAGCAGGTAAATTATAGAAAGCATTTATAACTCGAGAGTCTAATGGAACAAGTGAGTTTCTTACCCAAACGTTGTGCTGACTGCTGAGTGTTAGAAAATGTATATTTATAAAGGAGAAAATTATCATTTTACACTTTAAGTTCCACTAACATTCCTACTTTTATGTATTTAAATTTCTTATCATTTTAATTATGTGTGTTGTATTATAATTAAGTATTTTATGTATTTTAGGGGTATCATAGTCATTTCACAATGAACGAGAGATCAGACAGAAAAACATACATCACTTTTGAACTCACGACGGTCGAAAACCTTAGGAGGAGCATAAAAGAAAAAATGGCACTGTTCACATGTACGGTACTGTCAACGTTACTGTTCACAACACTGTTCACATTGACGTATCGATGATGTGGCATTGACCGATGATGTGGCATTGACTGATGAGGTGTCACGATCCTGTTGGACTAAAATTCTTATGTACTGTTGATGGTGATGTGGCAGCATATCAGTGGACCAAAAATCTCGCGTACGGTACATACATTACACAGGATTATTTTCAACCAAACCGCGTCACTGTTCAAGTCGGGTCAAACCGTGTTACTGTTTGAACCGCGTTGTCAAACCGCATACTGTTGACTGATGACGTGGCGCAATCCTGAGCGTCCAAACTGTTTTTAATCTGATGGCCATGATTTACTCAATGTATCTATAAAAAAGGGGACCTCCCCCCCTAATTTGATATCTCTGAATCTATTTTTGGAATCCATTTTTAATAATTCCTTCTCCATCTTGTATTTTCTACGTATTTGAATAAATTTCCATTTTGCCCCTAGTTCAATTATGAGTAGCTAATTTTCTTTCAAGCTTGGGTTGAAGGTGAAGTCTGAACATGTGTCATGGGCTTTATTTGGTAAATTTATTTTCTTTTCCCCTATAATTTTTGTAGATGTTTTGACTTCTCATCGACAAAAAACAATAATCTCGTCTAGATGCCGCCTTGGTTTCACCGGTTCTCTAGTACAAGGTTATTATTATTTGGCACGATAAGCCCTTAGCACCTTATTGATTAGAGTGTGGTTCATGAGGTGTGGATTCCCCCCCTCATGATTTAATTGGTATTAATAAGGAATATTCAGCCCATGATGCATGTTGATACGGATCCAGATACCCAAGTACGTCATTTTAATAGATTTCTATTCAATTTATTCTCGCCATTTAAATTTCAATTTTAGGATAATCCAAATCATTTTCACCACAAATCCAACCACCCTCATAAAAAATTAATTATATATATATATTTAAAATCCACCTCCTTGTGGGATCGACACTCGTCACCATTGATCTATTCTACAATAGATTCGTACACTTGCGAGTTCAATAAAATTTGCACAACACTGACCAGGGCTTACCAAATTGGCATAAAATTCTTTTACTATTGGCAGCACAGGATCTCGAGGATGGTTACAAAACTGTAGCCACCCACGCTTTGTTGCACCATTGTGTACTGATTGTACAATTCCTGTGGGTTGAGGTGGGAATTTAAACCCTTTTTCTTCCAGAATTTTGCGCGGTTCAGTGAATTCTTCATATTTTTCTTTCGCATGGTAACTTTGGAAGCGTGAAGGATCTTTTAGTCGGCTGGCTGTCCTTTTATACCTTGACATTGCTATAACAGTAAGAATTCGATGGTAATATACCTGATAGTAAAATAAGAAGAAGGAGTTAAGAATTATTGGAGTCATGATTTCGAAGGAGAGGGGAAATAGTGTCGGAGTTCACTAAGTACAGTAACTCCATTTTATAGTTGAAATTAAATGAAAATAAATCTGGTAAAGAGAGATAAATTAGGGAAGAATATATTTTAAATTCATTAAGCATATCCCATAAAAGTAGGCAAGAGAAATTAGTGCATTAATTTCAGAGATTTTTCTTCCTCAATTTCTATCCAAATCCATTCCTCCATCTGTCACAGGTTATCCCCAACGGTAAGTGAGAGGCTCCCTCTTTCAGTTACTGTAATGGTAATATTGGTTGCTGCAGCAACCAATTGTTTGCTCTAGCAATGGTTACATACTCTTCTCTAACAGCTGCTGACACATGGCTTGCCACTGTACTCTATTAACAACACAACCCCAATTGTTAGTATGGAATCCATTTTTCACACACATGTCTCGTGAGAGTTTCAAAAATAAAGAAGACCAATCCTAAACTAAAGAGAAAACCAATTGTAAAAGACAACACATAAAAGTTAAACAATCCTAAATAAAGGAAATAGAATTAATTAACGGAAATAACATAAATAAAAATTAAAATAAAGTAAATTAAGGGAAAAACATTTATTAAAACCAAAGAGGATCCATCTCGTTTGAGGTGATTGCCTCCGCAATGGGTTGCCTCCCATTGAGTGCTCGATTTAAGGTCCTTCAGCCTGACCCTTCTCGAGTGTTCATAAACTCGGTTCTTCAAGAAGTAAGGCCTCCTTTGAGTAATCCGCAACTGAGTGTATGTAATGCTTAACTCTGTGCCCATTGACTTTGAATTCTTGTCCTGTCTTTTCATTTAGGAGATCAACAGCCCCATGAGGACAAATTCTGAGCAGCTTGAAGGGTTCAGACCATCGACATTTCAGTTTCCCTGGAAATAGTCTTAGCCTCGTATTATGGAGTAGTACTAGTTGACGAGGGATTAATTTTCTTGGTTGGATATGTTTGTCATGCCAATGCTTTGTTCTCTCTTTATAAATTCTTGCATTTTCAAATGAGAAGATATGTAATTCATTAAGCTGACATAGTTGAAGCTTCCTTTGCTCTGCTGCAGCATGTATATCCCAATTTAATTGCTTCAGTGCCAAGTATGCTTTATGTTCTAGCTCAAGGGGCAAGTGAAAAGCTTTCCCATACACAATACGGTAAGGAGACATGCCAAGTGGTGTTTTGTATGCTGTTCTATAGGCCCATAGGGAGTCATGTAAATGTAAGGACCAATCATTCCTTGATGGATTCACCACTTTTTTCAAGATTTTCTTAATCTCTCTATTAGACACTTTTGCTTGGCCATTGGATTGTGGGTGATATGTTTTTGCTACTTTATGTCTAACTCCATATTTTACCATAGTTGCAGCAAATACTTTGTTGCAAAAATGAGTACCCTCATCACTAATAATTGCTGTTGGGGTGCCAAACCTGGAAAAAATATTTTTCTGAAGAAAGTCCACTACTGCTTTAGCATCATTGGTGGGTAATGTTGTAGCTTCTACCCATTTGGAGACATAATCCATAGCAACCAGGATATATAAGTTCCCAAAGGATGGTGGAAAAGGACCCATAAAATCTATTCCCCATACATCAAAGACTTCTACTTCTAGAATGTTTGTTAATGGCATTTCATGTCTTTGAGTTATGTTTCCTGTCCTTTGACACATGTCACAACATTTAGCAAATTCATAAGCATCTTTAAAAATAGAAGGCCAGTAATAACCTGATTGCAGAACCTTAATAACTATTCTGTGACCACCAAAATGTCCTCCATATACTGCAGCATCGCACGATTCAATATGTAAGGAATCTCTCCCTCTGAAGCACATCTTCGTATTACTTGATCTAAGCATGACTTATACAAAAATCCTACTAGTAGCTTCTAATATCATGAAGAAATGTTTTTTTCTCCTGAAACTTCAACTCAGGTCGTAGCAATCCACTTACTAAGTAATTAGCAAAATCTGCATACCATGCCGGTCCTGCTTGCTGCAGTATCTGTGCTTGCTGCATTACTAATAGTTGTTCATCAGGAAAAGTTTCAGTGATGTCCTTTCTTGTCAATGTGCTTGTGTCTGCTTCTAGCCTCGACAAATGGTCTGGTACTTGATTCTCAGTCCCCATTCTATCTTTAATTTTTAGATCAAACTCCTGAAGCAATAAGATCCATCTTATTAATCTTGATTTAGCATCCTTCTTTGAGATTAAGTACTTTATGACTGCATGGTCTGTGTACACTGTCACTTTAGTACCCACCAAGTAAACTATGAATTTGTCAAAAGCAAATATTACTGCTGGCAACTCTTTTTCTGTAGTGGTATAATTAATTTGAGTTTGAGTAAGAGTTTTGCTTGCATAGTATATAGAGTGAAAAATCTTATCCTTCCTCTGCCCTAACATTGCCCTAATAAAATGGTCACTGGCATCACACATCAGTTCAAATGGTAGAGCATAATTTGGTGATATAACCACTGGTGCAGTGATCAAAGCTTTCTTTAACTCTCCAAAAGCTTGCATACAGTCTTTATCAAAATAAAAAGGCTTGTCATGTTTCAGTAATGAGCATAATGGTTTAGCTACCTTGGAGAAGTCTTTAATGAATTTTCTGTAAAATCCAACATGACTTAAGAAACTCCTAATACCCTTGATTGAGGTGGGGGGTGGCAGTTTATCTATCACTTCTATCTTTACTTTATCTACCTCAATACTATTCTTGGACACCTTATGACCCAATATTATGCCCTCTTGCACCATAAAATAGTATTTTTTCCAATTGAGTACTAAGTTAGTCATCGCACATCTTTTAAGAACTTCTTCCAAGTTGTGTAAACAATCAATATATGTCTCTCCAAAAACTAAGAAATTATCCATGAAGACTTCGAATGTTTGCTCCACCATATCAAAAAAAATAGACATCATATATCTCTGAAAAGTTGCTGGAGCATTGTACAAACCAAAGGGCATTATTCTGAAGGCAAAAGTTTCATAAGGACAGGTAAATGTAGTCTTTCTTTGATCCTCTGGAGCTATAGCAATTTGGTTGTAGCCTGAATACCCATCTAGGAAATAATAGTATTGTTTTCCAACAAGTCTGTCCAACATCTGATCTATGAATGAGAGTGGGAAGTGATCCTTCCTTGTGACTTTGTTGAGCTTCTTGTAATCCATACATACTCTTCATCCAGTCACTGTCCTTGTAGGAATAAGTTCATTTTTCTCATTTGTTATCACTGTTATTCCTCCCTTCTTTAGAGCATATTGGACTGGGCTCACCCATGAGCTATCTGATATCGGGTATATGATTCCAATATCCAACCATTTAATGATTTCCTTCTTCACAACTTCCTTTATAATGAGGCTTAACCTTCTTTATTGCTCCACTAAATTGCTGTAATAGTCTTCTAACAGAATTTTATGCATGCATATGGATGGGCTAATCCCTTTGATGTCTGCCATAGTCCATCCAATTGCTCTTTTGTATTTCCCAAGCACATTTATTAGGCTCTGTTCTGGACTTGCATCTAAAGTAGCTAAAATGATTATATGGAGTGTGTTGTTTTGACCAAGATAAGCATATTTCAAATGTGATGGTAATAATTTTAATTCAAGACTGAGAGGTGATTCAATAAATGATAAAGTTGATTTTACTTCCATGTCTGAAAGATTCAGATGCTCAATAAATCTATTATGTCTACCAGACTACTTTCCTTCTATCCAATCTATCTAGTTTGCTGCAACATCTTCTTCTTTAAAGCTCTCAAAGGTGGTAACTTTGATGATCTCATTACTACAGCATCTATTGATTCTGTCTGCTACAACAAAATCCACAACACTCAGGAAATTGCAATCTTTTGCCTCATCAGGGTTCTTCATAGCCTCTAATATATTAAATGTGACTTACTGATCATTCACCCTCATTGTTAGCTCTCCTTTCTGCACATCTATCAGAGTCTTCCCGGTTGCTAGGAAAGGTCTTCCAAGTATAATGGGTACCTCTTTATCAGCTTCAAAGTCTAAAATAATCAAGTCCACTGGAAAGATGAATTTGTCAACCTTCATTCTCAATTTTTCCTTCAAGATATAAATGAGATCCGTCAGCTAATTGCAGAGTAACTGTTGTTAGCGTGCATTCTCCTACTCCCAATTACTTAAATACAGATAATGGCATCAGATTAATACTGGCTCCCAAATCACAAAGTGCTCTACCATTGTACCTAGTTCCAATGGAACATGGTATTGTGAAGCTTTCTAGATCCTTCAATTTTTGAGGAATCTTACTTTAGAACATGTGACAGTTTTATTGCATTAAAGCAATCGTTTCAAATTCTCCCAATTTTCTCTTTCTTGCCAAAATGTCTTTTAGGAATTTCACGTAATTAGGCATTTGCTCCAATGCTTCAACAAAATGGATATTAATGTGTAATTTCTTCAGCACTTCCAAGAATTTACTAAATTGCTTGTCTTATTTTTGTTTCTGGAATCTTTGTGGGAAATGAGGTGGCTGCCTAAATTACTGAGTAGCTTCAGGAGGTACCAATCTCTGCTCATGTGGTTTGTTGTAAGTTGTTACCATTGGTATTGCAACTTCTTTTTCAGCATTTATTGGTTCATTCCCTTCCATAGTTGCTGCAGTTTGACCACTAACATCAGTATCTTGATGACTGGGTAGTTGTAACATACTCTCCTCCTGAGGTGGTTCTTGTGAGGAAATAAGTTTCACCCTTTTTTTAGTTACATTTGTTAGCCTATATGACTATAAATATTAATATATGTCTCTCCAAAAACTAAGAAATTATCCATGAAGACTTCGAATGTTTGCTCCACCATATCAAAAAAAATAGACATCATATATCTCTGAAAAGTTGCTGGAGCATTGTACAAACCAAAGGGCATTATTCTGAAGGCAAAAGTTTCATAAGGACAGGTAAATGTAGTCTTTCTTTGATCCTCTGGAGCTATAGCAATTTGGTTGTAGCCTGAATACCCATCTAGGAAATAATAGTATTGTTTTCCAACAAGTCTGTCCAACATCTGATCTATGAATGAGAGTGGGAAGTGATCCTTCCTTGTGACTTTGTTGAGCTTCTTGTAATCCATACATACTCTTCATCCAGTCACTGTCCTTATAGGAATAAGTTCATTTTTCTCATTTGTTATCACTGTTATTCCTCCCTTCTTTAGAGCATATTGGACTGGGCTCACCCATGAGCTATCTGATATCGGGTATATGATTCCAATATCCAACCATTTAATGATTTCCTTCTTCACAACTTCCTTTATAATGAGGCTTAACCTTCTTTATTGCTCCACTAAATTGCTGTAATAGTCTTCTAACAGAATTTTATGCATGCATATGGATGGGCTAATCCCTTTGATGTCTGCCATAGTCCATCCAATTGCTCTTTTGTATTTCCCAAGCACATTTATTAGGCTCTGTTCTGGACTTGCATCTAAAGTAGCTAAAATGATTATATGGAGTGTGTTGTTTTGACCAAGATAAGCATATTTCAAATGTGATGGTAATAATTTTAATTCAAGACTGAGAGGTGATTCAATAAATGATAAAGTTGATTTTACTTCCCTGTCTGAAAGATTCAGATGCTCAATAAATCTATTATGTCTACCAGACTACTTTCCTTCTATCCAATCTATCTAGTTTGCTGCAACATCTTCTTCTTTAAAGCTCTCAAAGGTGGTAACTTTGATGATCTCATTACTACAGCATCTATTGATTCTGTCTGCTACAACAAAATCCACAACACTCAGGAAATTGCAATCTTTTGCCTCATCAGGGTTCTTCATAGCCTCTAATATATTAAATGTGACTTACTGATCATTCACCCTCATTGTTAGCTCTCCTTTCTGCACATCTATCAGAGTCTTCCCGGTTGCTAGGAAAGGTCTTCCAAGTATAATGGGTACCTCTTTATCAGCTTCAAAGTCTAAAATAATCAAGTCCACTGGAAAGATGAATTTGTCAACCTTCATTCTCAATTTTTCCTTCAAGATATAAATGAGATCCGTCAGCTAATTGCAGAGTAACTGTTGTTAGCGTGCATTCTCCTACTCCCAATTACTTAAATACAGATAATGGCATCAGATTAATACTGGCTCCCAAATCACAAAGTGCTCTACCATTGTACCTAGTTCCAATGGAACATGGTATTGTGAAGCTTTCTAGATCCTTCAATTTTTGAGGAATCTTACTTTAGAACATGTGACAGTTTTATTGCATTAAAGCAATCGTTTCAAATTCTCCCAATTTTCTCTTTCTTGCCAAAATGTCTTTTAGGAATTTCACGTAATTAGGCATTTGCTCCAATGCTTCAACAAAATGGATATTAATGTGTAATTTCTTCAGCACTTCCAAGAATTTACTAAATTGCTTGTCTTATTTTTGTTTCTGGAATCTTTGTGGGAAATGAGGTGGCTGCCTAAATTACTGAGTAGCTTCAGGAGGTACCAATCTCTGCTCATGTGGTTTGTTGTAAGTTGTTACCATTGGTATTGCAACTTCTTTTTCAGCATTTATTGGTTCATTCCCTTCCATAGTTGCTGCAGTTTGACCACTAACATCAGTATCTTGATGACTGGGTAGTTGTAACATACTCTCCTCCTGAGGTGGTTCTTGTGAGGAAATAAGTTTCACCCTTTTTTTAGTCACATTTGTTAGCCTATATGACTATAAATATTAATTTTGATGATAACAAACCACATATATTGGTTAAACAAAATATTTATGTATTGTGCTTTTATAATAAGAAAATGATTTTATGGAGTTAAGTTGTTTTTCAAGTTGTGGACTAAAATGAAAGAATTTTACAATCTTTGATTTTAATAAATATTGTTTTGAATTTCGAATTTGGACGTATTTGAAAATATTTAAATATTTTGGGCCATTCTACAATTTCGTATATTTTGGGTGATATCATAATTTCATAAAGTTTTGGGATTGACAAAGCATTATTTAGAAATTCTAAAATTGGACTTATTTAAAAATTTTCATAACGTTTTAGGCCATAATACAGTTATATAAAAGTTTTGGGGTCAAACTATAATTTTAGAAAATAATTCACTGTAGCAGTTACTGTAGTAAGCGACTATCCGGATCCTGACAAATGATATACCAGATTTGGGCAGTAAGCTTCTAAAACATAAATGGCTATCCAGATTTTACAAGCAGCACATCAGATGTTCAAAAATTCTAATTTTGGTTGTAACGGTTACATTAAGCAGCTAACCAGATGTCCATAAACGGTAAGCCGGTTATCACCAAAATGTGCATAACGGCTAGTTTTTGAGCTTCTATTGTAATCTTCAATTCCTCATCTTAATTGTGAGTGTTTGAGTGTGTGAGACACTTGAGTGAAGAGATTGAGAGATAATCTCTTTGTTGTAAAGGTTCATTGACACCTTGAAGTCAATTATAAACATTTGAAGCCTTGGAAGGCTTGCATAGTGAAATCTTCAAGCTTGGATCGCTTGAAGGAATGGACGTAGGCGGGGATTGCTGAACCACGTAAAAATTTGTGTGTTTGTTTCTCTTCTCTCTTACTTATTTGTTATTGTGCTTTTATTGAACTTATTGCTTTTGAATTTATTAAGGCGTTAGATTGGATTGTTGTGTAGTTTTGTTAGGATAATTTTTAAAATACCAATTCACTCCCCCTCTTAGGTTGCACACTTGTATTTAATTTGGTATCAGAGCGAGGTGCTTTTGTTTAGACTTAACTGTCTAGAGCTAAAGATCAATGGCAACTCAAAATGATTCCACATTTAGGGAAGGACAGTCCACCACTAGACCACCATATTTTGATGGAAACGATTACCCGTATTGGGAAACTAGGATGAGAATTTACTTGCAAGCTTTAGATTATGAAATTTGGAAAATCGTTAATGATGGTCATTTCATGCATTTGACTAAAAATGAAGTCGGGAAAGATATTCCAAAACCTTCATGGGAATGCAATGAATTGGAAAAGAGAAAAACTTCTCTAAATTCCAAAGATATGAATGCCTTGTTTTGTGCACTAGATAAGAAAGAGTTTCATAGAGTGTCTAGTTGTAAAAGTACTAATGAAATTTGGCACAAACTTAAAGTTGTTTATGAAGGCACGAATCAAGTGAAAGAATCTAAAATAAATAAGTACACTCGACAATATGAATTGTTCAAAATGGAACAAAATGAGAGTGTGTATTCTATGTATACTAGATTTATAGACATAGTGAACACTCTAGGAGCCCTAGGAAAGACTTTTTCAAATAGCGAGAAAGTTAAGAAAATCATTAGGTCGCTACCTAAGGAATGGAGACAAAAAAGGACTGCCATTGAGGAAGCTAAAGATTTAAATACATTACCTATTGATGATTTAATTGGTTCTCTCATTTCAAATGAAGAAGATTTGGCAGCAGAAAAAAGGCATGAGGAAAAGAAGAAAAATATTGCTCTCAAGGCCTCAAAAAATGAGAGTGATGAGGAAAGTGAGATGGATGATGAGGAGTTGGCTATGTTTGCTAGAAGATTCAGAAAATTTTACTAGAAGAATAACGAGCAAAGAAAGTTTAGAAGTCACAAAACAAAAAGGAAAAGAAAGAGCCAGTTACTTGCTATAAATGCAAGAATCCCAGACACATACAACCGGAATGTCCTCTCCTCAACAAATTCAAGAAGAAAGCTATGGTGGCCACGTGGGATGATAATGATGAGGAAACAAGCGATGATGAAGAGCAATAAGAGATGACTAATTTAGCTCTCATGGCCTTTGGGGAAGAATCATGTGATGAACTTGATGAGGTAAGCGTTCTTCTTACATATGATGAATTACATGATGCCTTTAAAGATTTGCATGATGAATTGATGAAGATTGGTAAAAAGAATATATGTCTTAAAAAGAAAATGATAGAGCTTAAAAATGAAAATGAATTATTTAGTGCAAAGATTACATGCCTAAAATTAGAGAATAAAACACTGCATGATAGAGTTGCATTATTTGAGAATTCTAGCACTTCACATGAGCACTTAGAGTCACACGTGAATGACTTGAAAAATGAAAATGAAAAGCTTAGAAAGAAGAGTAATGAACTAAATGAGATTGTGCTAAAATTCACAAATGGGCAAAAAATATTGGATAACTTGCTAAACTCACAAAAATGTGTATTTGACAAAGGAGACATTGGTTATAAGCCAAATCTGAAACAAAAGTATTTCAAGAATTATTTTGTGAATAATACAACTATTAACAATAAAATTGTATGTCATTATTATAATTAAGATGGTCATGTTGAGTGTTAGAAGATGCATATTTATAAAGGAGAAAATCGTCATTTTTCATTTCATGTCTTACTAACAACCTTTACTTTTATGTATTTAAGCTTCTTGTAATTTAATTATGTGTATTTTATTTTAATTAAGTATTTTATGTATTTTAGGGGTATCATGGTCATTTCACAATAAACGAGAGATCAGATGGCAAAACGGACATCACTTTTAAACTCAGGACGATCGAAAACCTTAGAAGGAGCATAAAAGAAAAAAAAGTACTGTTCACATACTATTCACATGTACGGGTAATGTCTACGTTACTGTTCACGACGTTGTTCACATAGACGGATCGATGACCTAGCATTGACCGATGATGTGGCATTGACTGATGAGGTGTCACGATCCTGTTGGACTAAAATTCTTATGCACTGTTGATCGATGACGTGGCAGTATATTAGTGGATTAAAAATCTCATGTACGGTACATGCAACACACAGGATTATTTTCAACCAAACCGCGTACTGTTCACGCGTACTGTTGACTGATGACGTGGCACAATCCTCGGCGTCCAAACTGTTTTTAATCTGATGGCCACGATTTACTCAATGTATCTATAAAAAAGGGCCCCCCTTAATTCGATATTCCTGAATCCAATTTTGGACTCCATTTTCTGTAATTCCCTCTCAATCTTGTATTTTCTATGTATTTTAATAAATTCCCTTTTTGCCCCTAGTTCAATTATGAGTAGCTAATTTTCTTTCAAACTTGGGTTGAAGGTGAAGTCTCAACATGTGTCATGGGCTTTATTTGGTAAATTTATTTTCTCTTCCTCTCTAGTTTTGTGGATGTTTTGACTTCTTGTTGACAAATAATACTAATCTTGTCTAGTACCGCCATGGTTTCACCGGCCCCCTAGTACAAGGTTATTATTATTTGGCACGATAAATCCTTAACACCATATTGATTAGAGCGTGGTTCATGAGGTGTGGATTCCCCCCTCATGATTTAATTGGTATTAATAAGGAATATTTAACCCATGACGGATTCAGATACCCAAGTACGTCATTTCAATATAATTCTCTTCAATTTATTCTCGCCATTTCAATTCCAATTTCATAATTTATTCTCGCCATTTTAATTTAAGTTTTAGCATATTTCAAATCATTTCCATCACAAATCCAATCACCCATTTTCAAAATTAATTCTACACACAATTAAAATCCACCTCCTCATGGGATTGACACTCGTCACCATTGATCTATACTACAATAAATTCGTGCGCTTGCGAGTTCAACAAAATTTGCACAAGAAGTTTTTGACGCCGTTGCCGGGGAAGTAAGTAATTTTAATTCATAGAATCAATTTTTGTCAATAATTTCTTTTATTTGTTTTTCTTATTTAAAAAAAAGAAAAAAAATTGAATCTACAATTAGAGGTAATAATTTCTTTTCTTTCTCTATTCTTTACAATTCTGCAATTTAATTTTTAAGTTATTTCTCTTTGTATTTTTTAATTTATTTTTAGTTAATTTATTTTCACGTATTCTTTTTGTGTGTTTTTATAGTAAGGTTGTAATAGCGCAATAAGGTTAGTATTGTAATTTCTCCATCTTCTTTATTTTTATTTCTTTTGTACCAATCCTTATTTTCATTTTATTTATTTTGCATGCATGGTCGTAGGTCATTATTACCTAATCTTAAACCTATAGACCTTGAACTTGAGAAAACACTTCGCACACACAAACACGTTAAAAATAAAATGGATTTGCAGCGACAAGAGAGACCATTTAAGGACTATTTTAGTCCCTTAGCTAATTTGAGTACATCATGTATAAGATACCCAAATATAGCTGCTAGGAGTTTTGAACTAAAACCTAGTGTGCTAAATTGTCTCCCCACATTCTATGTCCTAGAAAATGAGGATCCATATAATCATCTGAATGATTTTCATGTTATTTGTCAAACATTTAAGTACGAGAATTGTTCAGACGATGATGTTAAACTCAGATTATTCCTATTTTCTTTAAAGGATAGAGCTCGGTCATGGCTTAATACATTGCCTGCTAATAGCATTACATCATGGGAACAAATGGTTACAAAATTTTTGAATAAATATTTTTCAGTGCATAAAACCAATGCTATTCGCAGGGAAATTTCAGAATTTACCTAGAGAGAGGACGAGCAGTCTTTCGAAACAGGGGAGCGATTCAATGGGCTACTCTTGAAGTGTCCACATCATGGGTACGAGAAATGGCACCAATGCCAATACTTTTTGGAGGGATTATTGCCAAATGTGCAAGAATGGCTAATGGCAACAAGTGGAGGAGAGCTAATGTCAAAAAGTGCAACAGAGATTTGGGAATTCTTCCAGCGACAAGCGGATAATTCCCAACAACGGAGTCGATCACTCAGGAATACTAGAAGAATTAAGGGAGTAAATGAGGTTCACATTGGCGAATCAACTTCAGGAATCAAAGAAGTCAAGGAGATGGTTGAAGGTCTTGCTCGACAAATAGCATCGTTATCGACTGCTAAATCAACAGAGCCACATGACCCTGACTCATACTCAGATCAAGCCAATGCCATTGGTGTAATGAGAAAGCCATCAAATTACAACCCATACTCCAACACATATAATCCTGGATGGAGAGACCACCCCAATTTTTCATGGTCTCAAGGATTCCAACAGAATGGACCAGCAGCTCCAGCTCCACCAATGCAACCAATTCCTCAAAATCCTCAAGCCTCTCAGCCCCCATTTAGACCCTATAATCAAAACCAGAACTACTCACAACCTAGACCGTGGGAGGATTCATTCCAGAATCTCAAGAATCTTACTCACTCCACGATTGAGCAACAGAACCGCACCATTGATGGACTACGAAATGAGTTGAGAGCAGGCTTCAACTCACAAGCCCAATCAGTTTCAAGCCTCGAGAAGATGGTGGGACAACTTGCTTCTTCAGTTCAGACCTTGGCAATGACTGTTGAGAAAGGCAAGTTTTCAAGTCAACCAGTGCCTAATCCTAAAGGAGTACATGAAGCAAGTACCAGTTCACCACAATAGTATGGAGAGGTAAAAGCAGTCATGACCTTGAGAAAAGGAAAAGAAGTCGACAACAAAGTAGAGATGTCGGTGACAAAAGAAAATCAAATTGTACCTGTGAGTGTTGAGGACTCATCACCGAAGGAGAAAGAATAAACTAACCCACGAGAATATGTTCCCAAAAGCTCCATTTCCTCAGAGGTTAGCTAAAGGAAAAAAGGGAAAATCCACAGGTGAGATTCTTGAAATCTTCAAACAGGTAAGTGTTAACATCCCTTTGCTTGATACTATTAAACAAGTTCCATCTTATGCCAAGTTTGTTAAAGACCTCTGTACTAAAAAGAGAAATATTCATATTCAAAAGAAGGCATTTTTAACAGAAAACATTAGTTCTATCCTCCAACATAAAATTCCTCTAAAATGCAAAGACCCAGGCTCCCCCACTATCTCATGTAGCATAGGGAACCACACAATTGAGAATGCTTTGTTGGATTTAGGAGCTAGTGTAAATTTGTTGCCTTACTCAGTATTTTTGAAACTTGGACTTAGAGAATTACACCCAACTCCAGTGGTGTTACAGCTTGCAGATCGGTCCACAAAAATACCTCGTGGTATTGTAGAGGACGTGCTTATCCAGGTAGACAAGTTTTATTTTCCTGTTGATTTCATTGTAATTGACACTCAACCAATACAGGATTCAAGGAAGCACATCCCCATTATTCTTGGCCGACCTTTCTTGGCAACTGCGGATGCTCACATTCAATGCAGAACTGGAAATATGCAGTTGTCCTTCGGCAACATGACTATGGAGCTGAACATCTTCAACATTGCCAAACAACCTCACAGTGCAGATGATGGAATTGTTGATGTGGATTTAATTGAAGCATTAGTTGATGATACTTTTGTTTCAAACCTTAGTGATGATCCTTTACAAACATGTTTAACTCACTTTGGTTTGAATTTTGATATTGACAGATCGGTCGATGAGGTCAACGCCCTGCTTGACTCAGCACCATCTATGGACACTAATAAATGGAAGTCAAGAGTTGAGCAACTAGCACCATCAGAGAAGAAACTCATCCCATCATCAGAATCACCACCGAAACTCGAGCTCAAACCATTACCCAACACATTGGAATATGCATTTTTGGGAGAAGAAAGCACTCTACCGGTAATCATCTCATCATCCCTAAACGACGAACAAAAAGGTAAGTTGTTGGATGTTTTAAAAGAGCACAAAGGAGCATTAGGATGGACCATAGCGGACATAAAAGGTATCAACCCAGTAGACTGCATGCATTACATTCACCTTGATGAAAATGCTAAATCTACTAGGGAAATGCAACGTCGGTTAAATCCTAACATGAAAGAAGTTGTTAGAACAGAAGTCCTTAAGCTATTAGACGCAGGTATCATTTACCCAATTTCTGATAGTTCATGGGTCAGTCCTGTACAAGTTGTCCCCAAAAAGTCAGGAGTCACAGTAGTTACCAATGCTGATAATGAATTGATACCCACTAGAGTAACTACAGGATGGCGTGTATGCATTGATTATAGAAAGTTGAATTCTGTCACACGTAAAGACCATTTTCCTTTACCATTTATCGATCAAATGCTTGATAGATTGGCAGGCCATGAATTTTATTGCTTTCTAGATGGCTACTCAGGATATAATCAGATTCCCATAGCACCAAAAGATCAAGAGAAAACTACTTTCACTTGCCCTTTTGGCACATTTGCATATAGGAGGATGCCATTTGGATTATGTAATGCACCTGCCACATTTCAACGATGCATGTTGAGCATTTTTTCTGATATGGTTGAACGATTCCTTGAAGTCTTTATGGATGATTTTTCTGTCTTTGGTGACTCGTTTGATCAATGTTTACATCATCTAACACAAGTTTTGCAGAGATGTATCGAAAAGAACTTAGTCTTGAATTGGGAGAAGTGCCATTTTATGGTACAACAAGGTATTGTTCTCGGTCACATCATTTCGAGCAAAGGTATTGAGGTTGACAAAGCCAAGGTGGATCTCATTTCTAATCTTCCTCCACCCAAAACAGTCAGAGAAGTAAGATCTTTCCTTGGGCATGCTGGTTTTTATAGACGTTTCATTAAAGATTTTAGCAAAGTTTCTAGACCCTTATGCAATTTACTTGCTAAGGATGTACCTTTTATCTTTAATGATTCATGTCTCATGGCGTTTGAAAAATTAAAGCAGTTGTTGACATCATCACCCATCATTCAGGCCCCAAACTGGAGCTTACCATTTGAGCTAATGTGTGATGCATCTGATTATGCAGTAGGAGCAGTATTAGGACAAAGAGTTGATCGAATTCCCCACGTTATTTACTATGCTAGTATGACATTAAATGATGCACAGTTGAACTATTCAACTACTGAAAAAGAAATGCTAGCAGTAGTGTTTGCATTGGAAAAATTTCGATCATATCTCATTGGTTGTAAAATAATTATATTCACGGATCATGCTGCTCTTAAATATCTTCTCACAAAGAAAGATGCAAAAGCCAGACTAATTCGTTGGGTGTTACTTTTGCAGGAGTTTGACTTGGAATTCAAAGATAAGAAAGGCACAGAAAATGTTGTGGTAGACCACTTCTCTCGTCTCAATTTTGACACAATTACAGAGCCATTAACATTGAATGAGTCATTTCCAGATGAACAATTAATGAGTGTGGAAGTGTTACCTTGGTATGCTGATGTCGTTAATTATCTTGTTACGGGTCAACTTCGAGAGCATTGGACCAAGCAAGACAAGGCTAAATTCTTTGCAGAAATAAAGAATTTCTTTTAGGATGATCCGTATTTGTTTAAGTATTATACAGATAAAATTGTCAGACGATATGTCCCAGAAAGAGAAATTCAGAATATTCTTTCATTCTGCCATGAACAAGTTTGTGGAGGCCATTTCAGTGCTAAGAAAACAGCGACTAAAGTTTTACAATGTGGTTTCTATTGGCCAACTATATTTCGAGATGCTTACACTTTCTGTTCTTCATGTGATAGGTGTCAACGAATGGGGAGCATTACACGAAGGAACATGATGCCACTAAATCCAATTTTAGTGGTTGAGATTTTTGACATATGGGGTATCGACTTCATAGGACCCTTTCCCTCTTCTTTTGGCCGTCAATACATATTGGTTACTGTTGACTATGTATCAAAATGGGTAGAAGCAATTCCATGAAGAACCAATGATCACAAAGTGGTGATAAGATGTTTGAAAAGTAATATTGTTTCACGCTTTGGATTCCCTCGAGC
>MKYO02022235.1:224344-254538 GCA_002013955.2 Citrus medica | reverse complement strand
TTACTAACAACCCTTACTTTTATGTATTTAAGCTTCTTGTAATTTAATTATGTGTGTTTTATTTTAATTAAGTATTTTATGTATTTTAGGGGTATCATGGTCATTTCACAATAAACGAGAGATCAGATGGCAAAACGAACATCACTTTTGAACTCAGGACGTTCGAAAACCTTAGGAGGAGCATAAAAGGAAAAAAAAGTATTGTTCACATATACGGTACTATTCACATGTACGGGTACTGTCTACGTTACTGTTCGCGGCACAGTTCACATAGACGGATCGATGACGTGGCATTGACCAATGATGTGGCATTGACTGATGAGGTGTCACGATCCTGTTGGACTAAAATTATTATGCACTGTTGATCGATGATGTGACAGCATATCAGTGGATCAAAAATCTCATGTACGGTACATGCAACACACAAGATTATTTTCAACCAAACCGCGTACTGTTCACGCGTACTGTTGACTGATGACGTGGCACA
Organism: Citrus medica; assembly: GCA_002013955.2. Lineage (NCBI taxonomy): Eukaryota > Viridiplantae > Streptophyta > Magnoliopsida > Sapindales > Rutaceae > Citrus > Citrus medica. The sequence continues at coordinate 254,051 of MKYO02022235.1, read as the reverse complement.
ATCCTGGGCGTCCAAACTATTTTAATCCGATGGCCACGATTTACTCAATGTATCTATAAAAATGGGGCCTCCCCCCCTAATTCGATATCCCTGAATCCATTTTTGGACTCCATTTTCTGTAATTCCCTCTCCATCTTGTATTTTCTATGTATTTTAATAAATACATGTGAAGTCTCAACATGTGTCATGGGCTTTATTTGGTAAATTTATTTTCTCTTCCCCTCTAGTTTTTATGAATGTTTTGACTTCTCGTCGACAAATAATACTAATCTTGTCTAGTACCGCCTTGGTTTTACCGGCCCCCTAGTACAAGGTTATTATTATTTGGCACGATAAGCCCTTAGCACCATATTGATTAGAGCGTGGTTCATGAGGTGTGGATTCCCCCCTCATGATTTAATTGGTATTAATAAGGAATATTTAGCCCATGATGCATGTTGATACGGATCCAGTTACCCAAGTACGTCATTTCAATATAATTCTCTTCAATTTATTCTCGCCATTTTAATTTAAGTTTTAGCATATTTCAAATCATTTCCATCACAAATCCAATCACCCATTTACAAAATTAATTCTACACACAATTAAAATCCACCTCCTCGTGGGATAGACACTCGTCACCATTGATCTATACTATAATGATTCGTGCGCTTGCGAGTTCAACAAAATTTTCACAACAAGTCATATGAAAAATAGATGTCCAGTGAAGAGAAATGCATATTGTGGTGTGAAATGTGTTTGGGTTCCGAAAAGAACCATTGCTAACTCTCAAGGACCCAAAAAGGTTTTGGTAACTAAAACTTAAGATTTTCTCTGTAGGGCTTAAAGAAGAAGAAGAATAAGTGGTACTTGGACAGTGGTTGTTCAAGACACATAACAAGGAATTATTCTTGGTTTTCAAGTTTTACCAAGATCGAAAATGGTAGCGATGTATCGTTTGGAGATAATTCAAAAGGAAAAATCATTGGCATTGGCAATGTCGGTAATGTATCCTCTACTCTCATTGAAAATGCATGTTTGGTTGAAAACTTAAAACACAACTTGCTTAGCATTAGTCAATTATGTGATAAAGGATATAGAGTTATTTTTTATGAATCAAAATGTATTATTAAGAATGCATGTGATGGCAAGGTTTTGTTTGTAGGAAATAAATGTATTAATATCTATACTATTAATATAGATTGTGCATCTACAAATTATAAATGCTTCTCCGCATTGCATGATGATGGTTGGTTATGGCATAGAAGATTAGGTCATGCAAACATGGATTTGATTTCAAAAATCGTGAAAAATGATTTGGTTAAAGGTCTTCCAAAAACCAGTTTTCAAAAAAATAGAATTTGTGAAGCTTGCCAATTTGGAAAACAAATCAAAACTTCTTTCAAAAGCAAGAAAAATATTTCTATTTCAAAACCACTTCAACTACTTCACATAGACTTGTTTGGACCTTCTAGATATGCTAGTTTAAATGGCAAATATTATGCTTTTGTAATTGTGGATGATTATTCTAGATATATATGGGTATTATTCTTAGCTAATAAGGATGATGCCTTTGATGCATTTAAAGTTTTCTACAAAAGGTTCAAAATGAAAAATGATGTAGTATTTCTTGTATTAGAAGTGATCATGGTGGAGAATTTGAAAATTATGCATTTGAGAACTTTTGTAATAATTTTGGCATTGAGCATCAATTTTCATCACCTAGAACTCCTCAACAAAATGGAGTTGTAGATAGAAAGAATCAGTCTATTAAAGAAATGGTTAGGACCATGTTGAATGAAATTTCTTTGCCTAAGTATTTTTGGGTCGAAGTCATCAACACCGCTTATTATGTTTTGAATCGTGTGTTGATTAGACCTAATCTTAATAAAACTTCTTATGAGCTTGGGAAAGATAGAAAATCCAACATTGGCTATTTTAAAGTCTTTGGATGCAAATGTTTTGTTTTGAACACAAAAGATAATCTTGGTAAATTTGTTCTAAAATCTTATGTTGGTATTTTTCTTGGTTATTCAAACTCAAGCAATGCTTATAGAGTTTATAATAAAAAAACTTTGGTTGTAGAAGAATCTATGCATGTTATATTTGATGAGTCTAACCCCTCCTCTACGAAGAAAGTCGTTGTTGATAATAATGCAGAAGAAGAACAACAAGAAGAAGCATCAAATGACAACAAAAAAGATGCACCACATGGAATTCAAGAGGAACATCATGAAGAAACAAATGCAGGGCAAAATGAAGGTACTTTTCAAACACTCCTCAAAGAGTGGAGGTATGTTTCTTCTCACCCTAAGGATTTAATTTTAGGAGATCCCTCACGAGGTGTTACAACTAGATCATCTCTTAGGAACACATATGAGCATGCTGCATTTATTTCTCAAATTGAACCAAAATCCTTTGCAGATGTAGAAAATGATGAATCTTGGATTATGAAAATGCAAGAGGAATTGAATTAATTTAAGAGAAACAATGTGTGGGTATTATTTCTTAATCCGGAACATCAATCCATTATAGGCACTAAGTGGTTATTTAGAAACAAAATGGATGAATCTGGTGTGGTTGTAAGAAATAAAGCTAGATTAGTGGCTCAAGGTTACAACCAAGAAGAGAAAATTGATTTTGATGAAACTTTTGCACCTGTAGCTAGACTAGAATCCATTAGAATGCTCTTAGCTTTTGCATGTCATAAAGATTTTATTTTATATCAAATGGATGTCAAGAGTGCTTTCTTAAATAGTTAGATTATGAAGGAAGTGTATGTGAAACAACCCCCTGGTTTTGAAAATGAAAAATTTTCAGATCATGTGTATAATTTATTTAAGGCATTGTATGGACTAAAACAAGCACCTAGAGCATGGTACGATAGACTTAAAAACTTCTTGTTAGATAACGATTTTTCAATGGGAAAAGTGGACACAAGTCTATTTGTTAAGTATAAGAACCAAGATATACTTATTGTTCAAAGTTATGTTGATGACATTATTTTTTGTTCTACTAATGAATTGTTGTGTGAAGAATTTTCAACTTGTATGAGTGAAGAATTTAAGATGAGTATGATGGGAGAATTGAAGTACTTCCTTGGACTCCAAAGCAAATAAAACGAGGAAGGAATTTTCATAAATCAAGCAAAGTACGTGAAAGATCCACTCAAAAGAATTGGCTATGATAATGGAACGGCAAAAAGTACTCCAATGAGTACTACCATCAAGCTGGACAAAGATGAGAAAGGTAAGGAAGTTGACATCAAGACTTATCGAAGTATGATACGATCCTTACTCTATTTGACTGCTAGTAGGCCTGATATTATGTTTAGTGTATGATTGTGCGCTAGATTTCAATCTTGTCCTAAAGAGTCACACTTACTTGCCGTTAAACAAATTTTTCGATATTTGATTGGCACCATCAATCTTGGCCTTTGGTATCCTAGGGGAACTCATATGGACTTAACTTGTTATTCGGATGCCGACTTTGCCGGTTATAAAGTTGATAGAAAAAGTACTAGTGGAACATGTCACTTCCTAGGTCATTCACTTATCTCTTGGTTTAGTAAGAAACAAAACTCGGTTGCGCTTTCAACCACCGAGGCCGAATATATAGCCGCTGATAGTTGTTGGTGCACAAATCCTTTGGATGAAACAAACCCTTAGAGACTATGGTCTTAATCTTGATCAAATACCAATATTGTGTGACAATACTAGCGCTATTAATATATCCAAGAATCCCATTCAACATTCTAGGACTAAGCATATACAAATTCGGCATCACTTCCTTAGAGATCATGTTAAAAAAGGAGATGTTATAATTAAATTTGTTTATACTGAAAATCAACTTGCGGATATGTTTACAAAACCTCTTAGTGAAGAGCATTTTATAAAGATAAGACATGAGCTTGGAATGATGAATGTTGCATCATGAATTATGATTTGTTGATTAAGTTTATTGTTGTACGAATTTTATTGAATTCGCAAGTGTACGAATGTATTGTAGAATAGATCAATGGTGACGAGTGTCAATCCCACGAGGAGGTGGATTTTAATTGTGTGTAGAATTAATTTTCTAAATGGGTGGTTGTATTTGTGGTGAAAATGATTTGGATTATCCTAAAATTGGAATTAAAATGGCAAGAATAATTTGGAGAGAATTCTATTGAAATGATGTACTTGGGTATCTGGATCCGTATCAACATGCACTATGGGCTAAATATTCCTTAATAATACCAATTAAATCATGAGGGGGGAATCCACACCTCATGAACCACGCTCTAATCAATATGGTGCTAAGGGTTTATCATGCCAAATAATAATAACCTTGTACTAGAGAGCCGGTAAAACTAAGGCGGTATCTAGACAAGATTATTATTATTTGTCGACGAGAAGTCAAAACATCCACAAAAACTAGAGGGGAAGAGAAAATAAATTTACCAAATAAAGCCCATGACACATATTGAGACTTCACCTTCAACTTAAGCTTGAAAGAAAATTAGCTAATCATAATTGAACTAGGGGCAAAAAGAAAATTTATTAAAATACATAGAAAATATAAGATGGAGAGGGAATTACAGAAAATAGAGTCCAAAAATGGATTCAGAGGTCTCAAATTAGGGGGGGGGGGGAGAAGGCCCCTTTTCATAGATACATTGAGTAAATTGTGGCCAACAGGTTAACAACAGTTTGGATGCTCAGGATTGCGCCACATCATCAGCCAACAGTACGCGGTTTGACCACACAGATGAACAATAACACGGTTTGACCTGGGTTGAACAATGACGCGGTTTGGTTGAAAATAATCTTGTGTAATGCATGTACCGTACGTGAGATTTTTGGTCCACTGATATGCTACCACGTCATCGATCAACAGTGCATAAGAATTTTAGTCCAACAGGATCGTGACACCTCATCAGTCAATGCTACATCATCGGCCAATACCACGTCATCAGTCCGTCTATGTAAACAATATCGTGAATAGTAACGTAGACAGTACCGTACATGTGAACAGTGCCATTTTTCCTTTTATGCTCCTTCTAAGGTTTTCGACCGTCCTGAGTTCAAAAGTGATGTTCGTTTTGCCGTCTGATCTCTCGTTTATTGTGAAATGACTATAATGCCCCTAAAATACATGAAATACTTAATTAAAATAAAACACACATAATTAAATTACAAGAAGCTTAAATACATAAAGGTAAGGGTTGTTAGTAAGACGTGAAATGTAAAATGACGATTTTCTCTTTTATAAATATACATTTTCTAACACTCAACACACACCCCCCAACCAGCTTATTGCTAGTCCCTAGCAAATAAAGCGAAAGCAAAATTCACATCCAAAATGATTTTTTTTAAAAAAAAACTCTTGTTTATTCAATCAGACTAATAATAACAATCAAATAAAAGTATAAGCATTATCTCAAGTCTAAAAAAACATCACACCCACATCAACCATCCACATGAAATTAGCCTAGTAGACTTTGTCATAGCTATCTTTAAGAATGACATGTCAAACCCCAAAATCTCACTGGAAGTAGTGACACTCTCACAAAGAAATTAAACCCAATAAAAATATTCATTCTAATGAATGGTAATTGAGCGAAAATAATCAAGAAGTGATATCATATGCTCTCACCAAGATGAAAGAAATATGCCCTCAACTTAGAAATAATGCGATTTCAAGTCAAATAAAAATGCTAGTCAACCCAATTTATTTTTTTTTCTTTCATGCATCACTACATCTTTTTAGCCCATATAACAAGCTTCTACTTCAGACTATAGTTCCCTAAAATCAAGAAGGACTTTTATTATGACGTAACGTAGGTTAGGGACATGGCTAACAAAGAAGGGAAATAAGGAAAACAAAGTGTATGCTTGAGAAAAATGCAGAGAATTTTTTTTTTGGAAGTTGCAAGGTGGATTTCACCTATTATTGTTATTTTTTTATTCTTTTTTTAAACAACAATTTTTTTTTTGCTTTTGTTGGGCATAACTTCACTATACAAAATATTTATTTACATTTTTCTCAAACATAAATAGGTGATGGAACTTGTAAGATATTGGCTAATACTCCAAATCGGAGTGAGTCAAGATGATAAGTTTGACAAAGAAAAGTTTTTTTTTAAAGGCTCAAAAGGGTTAACTATGGATATTTGATAAAATGGATGGTTAGAAAGGCTCAAACGGATCAAAGATAGCCTTTCCATCGTCTTTTAGGGCTCTAAATAATCGTCATATCTACTAGTTAGATGGGCCTCCATATGTAGCAACACACATTTTTTTTAATTTTATAAATTTTTTTAAGGGTTAACTCAAAAGAAATCTAGAGATCGTGTATACAATAATAAACTACTAAGCTGTATAAAGAATGAGCAAAAGGGTTACTCTCCAAGAAAAATGATAGGCTCAAAAACTCACTTGGTACTTATTATGACATGTTCATTCCTTCAAGCAACTCATATTTGTCTCCGACATCAACATGTAGAGTAGCAAACATAGCGTAACATCACTTCAGACTAAAGATAATACAAATACTAAAATTTAAAATTCATCATGTCATCCAATGTTAAAACAAATCACAAATGTTTTTTTTTAACAACATCCTATCTCCCAACCTATTCTAAACATGAAAGGAAAATATACATGCAGAAATGTAAAAATGATGCAAAACAAACTAATTAGAAAATGATAGAAAACGAAAATGGGTTTTTTTTTTAACTTAAGAAGATGCGTTTCTAGAGGCACTACACTCCATATTCAGCCATCTTCGACTAAAAAAAAATTGAAAATGTATATTTATAAAGAAGAAATTAAAAAGAAGAAAAAAAACGAACATCAAAACATAATAAAGAAAAAGAAAATGTCTAAAATTTTTTTTAAAAAAAAATTTATTAGTAAAAACACAAAAAGTTTAGCAACAGTTAGTTTCTACAACAACAATTAGTAAAAACTTAACCAAGATTCCACAATTGTCGACTATTCCCTCCCCCAAACCAGAACGAAACATTGTCCTCAATGTTTTAAAGGAAAGAAGTAGAGTTTAGAAGACATCACCTGGGTAGTGCAACACAGAAGAAAATATTTACAGGCGGAGAGTTAAATCTAATTTGTACTTCTTACTACGGCTACTGTTACCGTCATTATTTGGACGCTCCAACACAAAGGTCCAGGGGTCTGGCTCCGGTTTATAAGCTTGTAACATATCAAGTAGCTCATTAGCAGTGTGAACACAAATAAAAAGCTTTTTCGCATTGGAAGGAACGAAATAGTTTTTTATTGCATGATTAAGAAATGCGATGAAGCCATCATGAAAGTTATTGACATTTAAAAAACCGATGGGTTTCTGGTAAATGTGCAGATGAGCCCAAGATGCTAATGTGATAAGTGTCTCTAGTGTTGCAAGATCTCCTGGAAGGAAAATAAAAGCATCAGCATAATTAAGCATTTCAGTTATTCTTTCTTGCATACCTGAGACGACTAACTCTTATCCAGTCGATGAATTAGTCAAATTGCCCAAAGGTTTTAGGGCTCTTGAGATGATGCCTAGCACTTGGCTTCCTCTGATAAAAGCAGCTTCTGAGACCAATTTTGATAACCCTCGGTTACCTCATCCATACACCAAGTGTAATTTTCTCTCTCCTATGCTTCGACCAAGATCTATGGCTGCCTCCACGAACTCTTTATGTTTGCCAAAGTTAAATCCAAAAAGCACACAAATGTTCTTGAAATGACTATGGGGAGTAGCTGCCATTGGAATATTTCTCAAAAATAATTTGTGAGTACTTAATAAAAAGTCATATTTAAGAATTTTGGTGACAGTGGGTCACAACTGTGTATGAGGTGGCATGTCAGTGTCAAATAACGCGTAAAGCATATGGCTAGCGAGTCAAAAAGGAAACAGTAAAAAGAAAAAGAAACAATGATAAAATAAAATTATTAAAGACAATAATGCAAATGATAAAACAACAGTGAAATAAAATAATAGTGAAGTAAAAGGATATTTACAGGTAGTTGCGACTGTGGCTCACATCTTCCTCTGGTTTTACGTCCAAAAACGGCTTGAACGCCCTCTATGGGTCGGGGATAGGCTTCCCATCCAGTTTTCTTATAAACTGACAAACAAGGTCGTTTATAGTCAGATTCCTGAGACTATATCGTGCATACTCTTTCTGGAATAATGGTCATAACTAGAGAATCGCTCCTTGTACATATCCACTGGGATGCGTTTCAAGAGACAGAAGGATATCATCCAATGACTCCTTATTCAAGCCATCCCTAATGAATTGAATCTTATCTTCCCTGTTATCAGATACCATTCCTAAAGAACATGAGTTTTTATCGCAACTCATTCTAGCACACTTATGACAAGCAACAAAAATTATTCGCGCTCGTCGTTTTCTTGCATAATTTCCTTTACCACAATTATGTATGTATGCAATAAATTTTGGAGGTAACTCATCTGCCAATCGTACTTTAGCCTCGATTAACCAACGGATGTCAGCAGGTATGTTATTCCTCATGAGTAATCACATGCGTTCGGACCGAGCTTTATAGATTGTAAGGAGGACATTCTAAGGAAGTGAAGGGAATCGCTTGTGAAGCTTCGCTAGAATCTCGTTTCTGTCCATACATTCACCTCAAAATATCAGTTATTATGGGAAACTAAAGTAACCGACTTGATTGTCACAGAGTACCGTTATCCACCACTTCACCAGGGTAACAAACTAAAGCACACAGACAGAAAAAAAATTAAAACATACAAAGAAAATTAAAATCGTCCTCTTATTGAATTTACCTCAAGCTCCAACTGGATGTCGTAAACACTTCTCTCAATGTCTCTGAGTTGGCTTTCTAAACCCTCAATATAGGATACTAACTCTGGTGGTTGCAGAGCCCAAATACGATGTGTTTTACAAAATTGAATCTGCCTTTTGAGATGAGTTTTGACACGTTGAAGTGGTTTAAGAATGTTCAGGAGGAACGGTCTAAGTATGGTACTCATGATTAACAATGATAAGAGAAAACTTAATAGTTAAACAAACACACTTATGCAAAATAATTTCAATTAGCAAAAATAATAAAAAGAGAGAAAGAAAAAAAATCAAATCACCGAAAACAAAGAAAGAAAAACTTAATTCAAATCTGGTGGGTCACTCAAATTTATTTCGATGTCCTCTCCATGTGGTTGGTACTCTAGATATGGCTTTAATCTTTGATCATTAACTTTAAACGTGACACCGTTCTTTGGGTCCTTAATTTCAATTGCCCCATGTGGAAAAACAGTATGAACAATAAAGGGGCCAGACCAACAAGAGCGTAACTTACCTGGGAATAGGTGCAAGCGAGAATTGAACAAAAGCACTTTCTGATCTGGAGTGAAAGATTTTCTCATAATTTGCTTGTCGTGGAAGACTTTCATCCCCTGCTTGTAAATCTTGGCATTTTCGTATGCATTATTGCAAATTTTTTCAAATTCTGCCAACTGTAATCTTCTTTCTGAGCTAGCTTGCTGCATGTCAAAGTTGAATTTCTTGATAACCCAATATGCACGATGCTCGAGTTCCACATGTAGGTGGCAAGCTTTTCCATACACTAGCCTATAGGGTGACATCCTAATCGGGGTCTTGAAAGCCGTTCTATTTGCCCATAATGCATCATCAAGTCTTAATGACTAATCTTTTCTGCCTGGCCTCACTGTCTTTTCTAATATGTGCTTTATTTTTTGATTGGAGATCTCAACTTGACCACTGGTTTGCGGATGATATGGGGTTGCCACTTTGTGAGTGATTGAATACTTCATTAAAAGAGTCTTGAATACTTTATTACAAAAGTAGGCACCACCATCACTGATTATTGCTCGAGGGAATCCAAAGCGTGAAACAATGTTGCTTTTCAAAAATCCTATCACCACCTTGTGATCATTGGTTCTACATGGAATTGCTTCTACCCATTTCGATACATTGTCAACAGCAACCAATATGTATTGATGACCAAAAGAAGGGGGAAAGGGTCCCATGAAGTCGATACCCCATATGTAAAAAATCTCAATCACTAAAATTAGATTTAGTGGCATCATGTTCCTTCGTGTAATGCTCCCCATTCGTTGACACCTATCACATGAAGAACAGAAAGTGTAAGCGTCTTTAAATATAGTTGGCCAATAGAAACCACATTGTAAAACTTTTGTAGCTGTTTTCTTAGCACTGAAATGACCTCCACAAGCTTGTTCATGGCAGAATGAAAGAATATTCTGAATTTCACTTTCTGGGACACATCGTCTAACAATTTGATATGTACAATACTTGAACAAATACGGGTCATCCCAAAAGAAATTCTTTATTTCTGCAAAAATTTTAGCCTTGTCTTGCTTGGTCCAATGCTCTGAAAGTTGACCTATAACAAGATAATTCACGATGTCAGCATACCATGGTAATACTTCCACACTCATCAATTGTTCATCTGGAAATGACTCATTCAATGTTAATGGCTCTGTAATTGTGTCAAAATGGAGACGAGAAAGATGGTCTGCCACAACATTTTTTGTGCCTTTCTTATCTTTAAATTTCAAGTCAAATTCCTGCAAAAGTAACACCCAACGAATTAGTCTAGCTTTTGTATCTTTCTTCATGAGAAGATATTTAAGAGCAGCATGATCTGTGAATATAATTATTTTACAACTAATTAGATAAGATCAAAATTTTTCTAATGCAAATACTACTGCTAGCATTTTTTTTTCAGTAGTTGAATAGTTCAACTGTGCATCATTCAAGGTCATACTAGCATAATAAATAACATGGATAATTCGATCAACTCTTTGTCCTAATATTGCTCCTACTGCATAATCAGATGCATCACACACGAGCTCAAATGGTAAGCTCCAATTTGAGGGCTGAATGATGGGTGATGATGTCAACAATTGCTTTAATTTTTCAAAAGCCAGAAGACATGAATCATTAAAGATAAAAGGTACATCCTTCGTAAGTAGATTGCATAAGGGTCTAGAAACTTTGCTAAAATTTTTAATGAAACGTCTATAGAAATCAGCATGCCCAAGGAAAGATGTTACTTCTCTGACTGTTTTGGGTGGAGGAAGATTAGAAATGAGATCCACCTTGGCTTTGTCAACCTCAATACCTTTGTTCGAAATGATGTGACTGAGAACAATACCTTGTTTTACCATAAAATGACACTTCTCTCAATTTAAGACTAAGTTCTTCTCGATACATCTCTGCAGAACTAGTGTTAGATGATGTAAACATTGATCGAATGAGTCACTAAAGACAGAAAAATCATCCATAAAGACTTCAAGGAATCGTTCAACCATATCAGAAAAAATGTTCAACATGCATCGTTGAAATGTAGGTGCATTACATAATTCAAATGGCATCCTCCTATATGCAAAAGTGCCAAAAGGGCAAGTGAAAGTGGTTTTCTCTTGATCTTTTGGTGCTATGGGAATCTGATTATATCCTGAGTAGCCATCTAGAAAGTAATAAAATTCATGACTTGCTAATCTATCAAGCATTTAATCGATAAATGGTAAAGGAAAATGGTCTTTACGTGTGACAGAATTTAACTTTCTATAATCAATGCATACACACCATCCTGTAGTTACTCTAGTTGGTATCAATTCATTATCAGCATTTGTAACTACTGTGACTCCTGACTTTTTGGGGACAACTTGTATAGGACTGACCCATGAACTATCAGAAATGGGGTAAATGATACCTGCATCTAATAGCTTAAGGACTTCAATTCTAACAACTTCTTTCATGTTAGGATTTAACCGACATTGCATTTCCCTAGTAGGTTTAGCATTTTCATCAAGGTGAATGTAATGAATGCAGTCTACTGGGTTTATACCTCTTATATCTGCTATGGTCTATCCTAATGCTCCTTTGTACTCTTTTAAAACATCCAACAACTTACCTTTTTGTTCGTCATTTAAGGATGATGAGATGATTACCGGCAGAGTGCTTTCTTCTCCCAAAAACGCATATTCCAAAGTGTTAAGTAATGGTTTGAGATCAAGTTTCGGTGGTGATTCTGATGATGGGATGAGTTTTTTCTCTGATGGTGTTAGTTGTTCAACTCTTGACTTCCATTTATTAGTGTCCATGGATGGTGCTGAGTCAAGTAGAGCGTTGACCTCATTGACTGATCTGTTAATATCAAAATCTAAACCAAAGTGAGTTAAACATATTTGTAAAGGGTCATCACTAAGGTTTGAAAGAAAAATATTATCAACTAATGTGTCAATTAAATCCACATCAACAATTCCATCATCTGCATTGTGAGGTTGTTTGGCAATGTTGAAGATGTTCTGCTCCATAGTCATGTTACGGAAGGACAACTGCATATTTCCAGTCCTGCATTGAATGTGAGCATCCGCAGTTGTCAAGAAATGTCGGCCTAGAATAATGGGGATGTGCTTCCTTTAATCCTATATTGGTTGAGTGTCAATTACAATGAAATCAATAGGAAAATATCCGAAGGACAACTGCATATTTCCAGTTCTGCATTGAATGTGAGCGTCCGCAGTTGCCAAGAAAGGTCGGCCAAGAATAATGGGGATGTGCTTCCTTGAATCCTGTATTGGTTGAGTGTCAATTACAATGAAATCAATAGGAAAATAAAACTTGTCTACTTGAATAAGCACGCCCTCCACAATACCACGAGGTATTTTCGTGGACCGATCTGCAAGGTGTAACACCACTGGAGTTGGGTGTAATTCTCCCAGTCCAAGTTTCACGAAAACTGAGTAAGGTAATAGATTTACACTAGTTCTTAAATCCAACAAAGCATTCTCAATTGTGTGGTTCCCTATGCTACATGAGATAGTGGGGGAGCCTGGGTCTTTGCATTTTAGAGGATTTTTGTGTTGGAGTATAGAACTAATGTTTTTTTGTTAAAAATGTCTTCTTTTGAACATGCATATTTCTCTTTTTAGTATAAAGGTCTTTAAGAAACTTGGCATAAGATGGAACTTGTTTTATAGTATCAAGTAAAGTGATGTTAACACTTACCTGTTTGAAGATTTCAAGAATCTCACCAGTGGATTTTCCCTTCTTTCCTTTAGCTAACCTCTGAGGAAATGGAGCTTTGGGAACATATTCTCGCGGGTTGGTTTCTTCTTTTTCTTCCGATGGTGAGTCCTCAACATTCACAGGTACAATTTGATTTTCTTTTGTCACCAGTATCTCCATTTTGTTGTCGACTTCTTTTCCTTTTCACAAGGTCGTGATTGCTTTGACCTCTCCATGATGCTGTGGTAAACTGGTACTTGCTTCATGTACTCCTTTAGGATTAGGCACTGGTTGACTTGGAAATTTACCTTTCTCAACAGTCATTGCCAAGGTCTGGACTGAAGAAGCAAGCTGTCCCACCATCTTCTCGAGGCTTGAAACTGATTGGGCTTGTGAGTTGAAGCCTGCTTTCAACTCATTTCGTAGTCCATTAATGGTGCAGTTCTGTTGCTCAATCGTGGAGTGAGTAAGATTCTTGAGATTCTGAAATGAATCCTACCATGGTCTGGGTTGAGAGTAGTTCTGGTTCTGATTGTATGGTCTAAATGGTGGCTGAGAGGCTTGAGGATTTTGAGGAATTGATTGCATTGGTGGAGCTGGAGCTGCTGGTCCATTTTGTTGAAATCCTTGAGACCATGAAAAATTGGGGTGGTCTCTCCATCTAGGATTATATGTGTTAAAGTATGGGTTGTAATTAGGTGGTTTTCTCATTACACCTATAGCATTGGCTTGATCTGAGTATGAGTAATGGTCATGTGGCTGTGTTGATTTAGCAGTCGATAACGATGCTATTTGTCGAGAGAGACCTTTAATTATCTCCTTAACTTCTTTAATTTCTGAACTTGACTCGCCAATGTGAACCTCATTTACTCCCTTAATTCTTCTAGTATTCCTAAGTGACCGACTCCGTTGTTGGGAATTATCTGCTTGTCGTTGGAAGAATTCCCAAATTTCTGATGCACTTTTTGACATTAGCTCTCCTCCACTTGTTTCCATTAGTCATTCTTGCACATTCGGCAATAATCCCTCCAAAAAATATTGGCATTGGTGTCATTTCTCGAACCCATGATATGGACACTTCAAGAGTAACCCATTGAATCGCTCCCATATTTCGAAAAACTGCTCGTCCTCTCTCTGGGTAAACTCTGAGATTTCCCTGCGAATAGCATTGGTTTTATGCACTGGGAAATATTTATTCAAAAATTTCGTTACCATTTATTCCCATGATGCAATGCTATTAGCAGGCAATGTATTAAGCCATGAACGAGCTCTATCCTTTAAAGAAAATGGGAATAGTCTAAGTTTTACATCATCATCTGAAAAATTTTCATATTTAAATGTTTGACAAATAGCATGAAAATCATTCAAATGATTATATGGGTCCTCATTTTCTAGGCCATAGAATGTTGGGAGACAATTTAGCACACTAAGTTTTAGTTCAAAACTCCTAGCAGCTACATTTGGGTATCTTATATATGATGTGCTCAAATTAGCTAAAGGATTAAAATAGTCCTTAAATGGCCTCTCCTGTGGTGCTTGTAAATCCATTCCAAATTTATTTTTAACGTGCTTGTGTGTGCGAAGTGTTTTTTCTAATTCAAGGTCTATATGTTCAAAATTATGTAATAATGACCTACGACCATGCATGCAAATAACACAAAAATAAATAGGAACAAAATTAATAAAAATAAATAAAAAGATGAAATTACGGTACTAACCTTATTACGCTGTTAAAACCTTTCTATAAAAATACACAAAAATAAATACGTGAAATAAATTAACTAAAAATAAAATAATAAGATAAACAAAAAAATACAACGAAAAATAAATTGAGAATTAAATTACAAAATTTTAAAGAAGAGAAAAAGAAAAGAAATACTAACCTTTAAATGTAGATTCACTTTTTTATCTTTTTTCTTTTTTTAAAAAGAAAAATACAAAAAAAATAATTGAATGGAATTATTCACAAAAATTAATTCTATGAATTAAAATTACTTACCTCCCCGGCCACGGCGCCAAAAACTTGTTGTGCAAATTTTATTGAACTCGCAAGTGCACGAATCTATTGTAGAATAGATCAATAGTGACGAGTGTCGATCCCATGAGGAGGTGGATTTTAATTGTGTGTAGAATTAATTTTCTAAATGGGTGGTTGGATTTGTGGTGAAAATGATTTGGATTATCCTAAAATTGAAATTGAAATGACGAGAATAATTTGAAGAGAATTCTATTGAAATGACGTACTTTGGTATCTGGATCCGTATAAACATGCACCATAGGCTAAATATTTCTTATTAATACCAACTAAATCATGAGGGGGGAATCCACACCTCATAAACCACGCTCTAATCAATATAGTGCTAAGGGCTTATCGTGTCAAATAATAATAACCTTGTACTAGAGAGCCGGTGAAACCAAGGTGGTATCTAGACAAGATTATTATTATTTGTCGACGAGAAATCAAAACATCCACAAAAACTAGAGGGGAAGAGAAAATAAATTTACCAAATAAAGCTCATGACACATGTTGAGACTTCACCTTCAACCCAAGCTTGAAAGAAAATTAGATACTCATAATTGAACTAGGGGCAAAAAGAAAATTTATTAAAATACATAGAAAATACAAGATGGAGAGGGAATTACAAAAAATGGAGTCTAAAAATGGATTCAGAGGTCTCAAATTAGGGGGGGAAGGCCCCCTTTTTATAGATACATTGAGTAAATCGTGGCCAACGGATTAAAAACAGTTTGGACGCTCAGGATTGCGCCACGTCATCAGTCAACAGTACACGGTTTGACTACGTGGATGAACAGTAACACGGTTTGACCTGGGTTGAACAGTGACGCGGTTTGGTTGAAAATAATCATGTGTAATGCATGTACCGTACGCGAGATTTTTGGTCCATTGATATGCTGCCACGTCATCTATCAATAGTGCATAAGAATTTTAGTCCAACAGGATCGTGACACCTCATTAGTCAATGCCACATCATCGGTCAATGCCACGTCTTCAGTTCGTCTATGTAAACAGTGTCGTGAACAGTCACGTAGACAGTATGTTTATATTCTTGTATGCATTTATGTTTCATTTATTTTTAAATGGCTTATTGAAAAGTTTTGAATCTCAAAATGATTTAAAATTGATCAATTTTTAAGCCAAAAATAAATTGGTGTGTATAATACAAGTCTAAAAGCTTACCAAATTCCAAAATTATTCTCCAAAGCTTAACCGTTATAATCAACCGGAAAAGCCATTTCTCTTATTATTGTTCACTGGACTTAAACCGGATAATCGAATAATGAAAAACCGGTAAACCTCTTTTATTATCTCCTTTCTTGGAAAGAATCGGTGAACCAGTTATGAAATCCGAAAAATCGGATTTTGTTTGGTGCTTACTGGAACAATCCAGATAAACCGGTTATGGAATCCGAATAACTGAATTCGCCTATGCCCTTCACTGGATTTAACCGGATAGTCGGTTATGTAAATCTGGAAATCCGGATTCAAGCTGTACTTTGGAAGCGTTCTGGATCCATTCGGCCAACCAGTTAGGCAAACCGGTAAGCCGGTTTCAACTTGTAATATTCTGGATCCAACCGGCAAGCCGGTTCGTGATATCCGGAAAACCGAATTCTCAATTGCCTTTGCTGGGCAGAACCGAATAACCGGTTATTCAATCCGAAAATCTAGATTTGTGTTGC
Source organism: Citrus medica (assembly GCA_002013955.2). NCBI lineage: Eukaryota > Viridiplantae > Streptophyta > Magnoliopsida > Sapindales > Rutaceae > Citrus > Citrus medica. The sequence goes on along the minus strand of MKYO02022235.1, from coordinate 237,343 downwards.
AAGCTCACTGCCCACAACCGGATAACCGGTTAGTAAAATTCAGATAACCGGATTCGGGCATATATATGCTATTCATCTTCTCCTCACATACCGGATCTTCCTCTCTCTAAAAGTTGTTTCCATTTTCTCTATTTCTCACTCTAAAATTCATCATTTTCATTCATTTCCAATCCAAATCAATTCATAAATCTTATTTCCCATCTACTCTTGAGTAAAAAATCATCTTCAAAAACCATTTTCACCATCAAACTCATTAGATCCGAATCTCATCTAGGTTTTCAAACAAAACTCTCTCTCTCTAAATTCTTTCCTCTTAAGCTAGTTTTAATCCTAATTGAACCTCAATATTCATTTAAATCCTCACCATCTTCCTTCTCATTGCCTCATTTCACTTCAAATCAATCCAAATCACCCTGTCAAGCTCACGGCCGGTTCGTGGAAAAGGTAAAGAACCGGTTCAACCCACCAAACGCTCACGGCAAGTAGGGGGCACCTCCAATCAGTCTTCCTTTGAGTCCACGCAGCATTTCCCAGCCAAGCATTTAGTCAAACAATTTCACCAACAATTCATGACTCGTAAGGTACTCTAAAGTTTTATCGTTTTACCGAATGGTTGAATAGTCTTAGTATTAGTAATAGAACTTTATTACAATTGTTAGAAGATGTTGGTTGGATTAATTCACTTGTTTTTTAAGAAAATGTATATCCAGACTTGGTGAAAGTGTTTTACTTGAATATGGATTGTTCCGCGGAGAAAGAGAATCAAGTGATCACCAAAGTTGGAGGAGTTTCGATTGAGTTTGATGATTAAGAGTTGAACTCTATCCTAGGGACTTCCAATGATGGCCTAGAAATGTTTTCACCTAGGAAATCTCCTAATATTGATGACTATGTTTATATTGATGCATTTAAGAATATATGTCGTCGTATTGACCTTTCGGATGATGATTGTACCATCCATTTCCGCACCCAACGTCTTTGTCTTCAAACTCGGATATTACTTCGTTTTATTCAGAGTATTGTGCTTCCTAGATCAGGCCATTTGGATGAGGTTTCGCATATGGATGTTGCCTTGATTGATTGTATTCTTAGACGTCGTTCGGTTAACTTAGGCTACACCATTGTCCGAAACATGCTTTGTATACCTAAGTTCATTACCCGTTCCCTTCCGTATGGTCATTTCATCACCTGAATCTTCAAATACTTTAGCGTCCCTATTGATGAACCATCATGTAGGCCATCTAAAAGCATTGGGGATGAGGCTGTTAGTTCTTTAGGTTTTGAATGGCAAAATGAAACTTGGGTAAAATTCACTGAAAATAAATTCACCTTTCTTGCTCCAAGTGATGATCGGCCACTTAATGTTGTGGTTCTAGCCGATTAACTACTTGTTTTTTCGCTTTCCTTTTGGGGTCAGCGTAGACGTCGAGATTCTTTTGTGTTTACCTCTACTCCTACAACCTCTACACCTGTTGTGCCACCTCCTGAGCCTCCTATTTCTGAAGAGGTTACTCTTCAACAACTTATGGATGAGGTGATGACACTGTGCGGCAGACTAAGTTTCAGCAGTAGCAGCAGTAGCTTATTCATCGACAACTCCTCCTCTTTGAGCACTTCGGCATTCCATATCCGTATCCACCTCCATCACCACCATCCTCACCACCTCAGTAGTCTCTGATGTTTGTATTTGGACACACCTAAATTTCATTTACTGCATTATGTTCTTTTATTTTCGATTACATGGATGGTTGTTATGATTTTGGATTATGTATTTATTTTGGATGATATGGATTTGTTTTGATTGTTTGTTATGTTATTTCTTTATGCTTTGGATATTTTTAAACTAGTGTGCTGTATTGAGATTTTGATGATTGATAGGGGGAGTTTTTATTCTTTTTTATGATGAAGGGGGAGATATAATATGTAAGGGGCAAATATGGGAAATTCATTTGTTATGAAAAATACTCATATGCACTTATATAATATGTAAGGGGGAAATATGAGAAATTCATTTGTTATGAAAAATAATTATATGCACTTTTGCAGGGAGGTCTTTTAAATCTTTGGGTCATTCTATAATTTCATATATTTAGGGTGATATCATAATTTCAGAAAAGATTTAGGATTGACAAAGTATTATTTAGAAATTCTGAAATTGGACCTATTTGAAAACTTTCATAAAGTTTTGGTCCATAATACAGTTATAAAAAAGTTTTGAGGTCAAACTATAATTTTAGAAACCAGTTCACTGCAGCAGTTACTGTAGCAAGCGGCTATCCGGATCCTGACAAACAATTGACTAGATTTGGGCAATAAGCTTCTGGAACATAAACGGCTATCCAGATTTCGCAAACGGCATACTAGATGTTCAAAAATTTAAATTTTGGCTGTAACGGTCACATTAAGCAGCTAACCAGATGTCTATAAACGGTAAGCCGGTTATCACCAAAATGTGCATAACGGCTTGTTTTTGAGCTAAAACTATATAAACCCAAATTCAATTCTTTTTCAATTACTCTTGCAAGCAAAATAAAAAAGCACACAACATTTATTGAGCTCTCATTTCGCAAATTATAAAACCTTAAATCATCTTTTGTTCTTTAATTTGTATATATACTCTTTAAGAGAGTTTTTATTGTAATCTTTAATTCCTCATCTTAATTGTGAGTGTTTGAGTATGCGAGACAATTAAGTGAAGAGATTGGAGATAATCTCTTTGTTGTAAAGGTTCATTGACACTTTGAAGTCAATTGTAAACATTTGAACCCTTGGAAGGCTTGCATAGTAAAATCCTCAAGCTTGGATCGCTTGAAGGCGTGGACGTAGGCGGGGATTGCCGAACCACGTAAAAATTTGTGTGTTTGTTTCTCTTCTCTCTTACTCATTTTTTATTGTGTTTTTATTGAACTTATTACTTTCGAATTTATTAAGGCGTTAGATTGGATTGTTGTGTGGTTTTGTTAAGATAATTTTTAAAATACCAATTGACCCCCATCTTGGGTTGCACACTTGTATTTCAAAATTAACAAGAATATCAACATTCTTTCCAGATCTTAAGTTGATGACCTTGTAATGTTCCTTTTCCTCTCTTCTTGGATCTTCTGTATTGCTGGGTAAGCTTCCTTGAGATCTGCTACTCATTACTCTGGCAAGCTGACTAATTTAGTTTTCCAGATTTCTTAGAGATACAGCTTGACTTTGCACAATTGCTTTATTCTTTGCAATGTATTCCTTAATTAGTGTTTCTAGTGAAATGAGAGGATTATGGCTGGTGTGTTTTTGCCCTTGATTTAGTTTATGAAAATTAGGTGATTGAGCATTTCTGTTATGTCCACTCAATGCTGCAGCATTTTGATTCTGATTAGTCCACGAGAAATTTGGGTGTTGCTTCCATCCAGGGTTGTAAGTATTTGAGTACGGGTTGTTTTGAGGCTGTCGGTTGTAATTACCCACATAATTTACTGATGCTGGATTTCCAGGACAGTTATCAAATTCATGTTCTTCACCACAGTACATGCAAGACAATTTAGCAACTTGCTTTATTGCCGCTGGAGCAGATGTCATGGCTTTCACCATGTTAGTCAATGAAGTTACTTGTGCTGATAAAGTTGTAATTGTATCTATATTATGTACCCTTGCTACTCCTCTTGCTGCTGGCTATCTAGTTGATGGTCACTGATAATTAAAGTTGACAATTCTCTCAAAAATTTCATAAGTTTCAGTGTAAGATTTAGATAACAAGGCTCCATTTGCTGAAGCATCAACCACCAATCTCGTACTTGGATTCAATCCATTATAGAAAGTCTCCAATTGTATGCAATAAGGAATGCCATGATGAGGACACCTTCTGAGCAGTTCTTTGAATCTTTCCCAAGCCTCATACAAACTTTCATCTTCAAGTTGATGGAAAAAAGTGATCTCATTCTGCAATTTTGCATTTTTTGTTGGTGGAAAATATTTCATTAAGAATTTATCGGCCAACTCATTCCATGTAGTGATGAAATCAAATGGTAATGAATTCAACCATGCTCTTGCTCGATCTCTTAAGGAGTAAGAAAAAAGCCTTAGTCTTAATGCATCTTGTGTTGCTCCAGCAATTTTAAAAGCATCACTCACTTACAAAAAACAACTTAAGACGGAAGTGAGGATCTTTATTTGGCAGTCCATTGAATTGACCCACTGTTTGCAACATTTGAAACCTCACTGGCTTCAGTTCAAAGTTTGCGGATTCCACTTCAAGTCTGATTATCCCAGGGTGTACAACTTGAGGAGTTAACACAGCATAATCTCTAATAGCCCTGTCTCTGTCATCTGCCATGTAAATGATATTGTTGTTGCCTGGTTGTCTCTGGTTAACATGCTCATTCTGCTCCACTTGAATGTTGACAGGTTGTAATGGCCCGTGAGGGTCCAAATTTCCCATATCATGCAAATTATCCATGTCTGAAATAATTTTTAAATTCCTTTCTTCCCTTCCCAATCTCCTTACAGTCCTTTCAATCTCATGATCAAATTGGAACACAATAGATCTGTCCTTGCGCATGCAAGTGTTGATTTGTCAATAAATAGAACAAATCAAATCAAATTAAATTGGCACTATCAAGACTTACTTCACACTTCGAAAATAAACAATCAATCCCCAGCAACGGCGCCAAAAAACTTATTGGTTAATTTTTAATCAAATGCTATTGATGCTAATGTGCAAGTGTACACAACAAGTAATAAATTGATGAATATTCAAGATCGTCTCCACATGGATTGATATTACCAAAAATGCTACAGCAATCACAATAGTGCAATCTACCTTTATTTCGAATGAACAAATGTGAAGTTGTTGACTACCGAAATTTATAATTGTGAGAAAATAAAATGAAATAATGCAGTGATGAAATAAAGTAAATAAATTGTGTAAAATGATTAAATGAGAATAAGGTAGTTGAATGATCAAACTCTCTTTATAGGTTGACTGATTTTCATCAAATTAACACTAGTTGCTACAACACTGTCCATAGCACTGGGCAAAATTACTTTGCATCCTCAATTGTCGTGTGTTGAAATTCTCATACCCTTAAGTATCTTAGCAATGACCAGTTACTATTCTACCTTCAGCATGACATTACAAACATCTCTTCTCTCCACCGTACAAGGTGAGTACCTATGTCTAGTTTGTCACAAATCTTAACTTCAAGTATAACCCTTATGGGATTCAAGATAAACTTAATCCAGGAAACTCGAATTAAGATCAAGTATTACTATAATAGTATCCACTAAGATATTAAATGGGTGGTCAACCAAAATAACAGTTATAATAATAGTTACTATGGTAAAATGCTACAACAATTATATAACAACTCATAAGAACAGTCAAGAACCAATTAGATTATTTTTCACTCAATTACAAGCAAATTTAGTTTATATTCTTATCTTCTTATTCTTTTTCTCTTGATTTTCCTTGCCGCCGTTTTATGCGATGCGCGCCCTTTTTTATAACTGAAAACTAGGGTAAACAAAAGCCTAGAGCGTACATGAGTTAAATTAGGAAACTGCAAATCGCAATTCTGCAGCTATCTCATGTTAAGTTTTTTCCCTTGTTGTTCTAGGATTGCTACAACAATGGTTACTCCAGCAACGGCTATAACACTACACTATTCTAGGTTGTGTTTCACTTCTTTTGTGGCTATATTCTTTCTCCTTCTTGCTAGCCCAATGCCTCAGCATCCCTTCATGGATTATAAACTTCTGAAAACCTACAATTATGCACATGTTTTGAGCACAAATTACTTTAAATCAAGCAAAACTTATTAAGACTAAACTAAAATAGATGTTTATGCAAAACATAACCAAACTGTAATGAAAACACATAATTTACTCTCTAAGTGGTCTTGATTTAAGTCTAGAATTGTCATAATAACTCTCATTTCATAGAGTTATCAGCATGCTCTAGCACCCAGTAGACAGAATAGAAAATGCTCAGCCACCTGGTTTTCATCAGCAGAATCAAGGGCAAAAACACACTAGCCATGATCAAATTAGTTCATTGGAAACACTTATTAAGGAATATATCGTGAAGAATGAGGCAATTGTGCAAAGTCAAGTTGTATTTATGAGAAACCTGGAGAACCAAATTGGACAGCTTGCCACAGAAATCAGTAGCAGATCTCAAGGAAGTTTATCTAGCAATACAGAAGATCCAAGAAGGGAGGGTAAAGAACATTATAAAGTAATCAACTTAAGATCTGGAAAGAATGTTGATATTCCTATTGATGTGGCTAAAAAGAGGTTAAAATTAAACTCCTCACAAGAACAGCCTCAAGTTGAAAGGATGTTACAGCAACCCACCCATCAAGATACTGGTGCTAGCAGTCAAACTACAGCAACCCTAGAAGGAATTCACCCAATAACTGTTGGAGAAGATGTTGCAATACTAGTGGTGACAACTCACAATAAATCAAAGGAGAAGAGATTCGTACCTCCTGAAATTGTACAGCCATTTAGGCATCCACCTCATTTCCTACAAAGATTCCAGAAACAAAAACCAGACAAATAGTTTAGAAAATTTTTTGAAGTGTTGAAGCAGTTTCACATCAACATACCTTTTGTAGAAGCATTAGAACAAATGCTTAATTATGTGAAATTTCTAAAAGATATCTTGACAAGGAAAAGAAGGTTGGGAGAATTTAAAACTGTTACTTTAACATCAGAATGCAGTCACATGCTTCAGAGTAAGATTCCTCAAAAATTAAATGATCCAGGAAGTTTCATAATACTATGCTCAACTGGAACTAAGTACAATGGCAGAACACTCTGTGACTTGGGAGCCAGTATTAATCTAATACCATTATCTGTATTTAAACAATTGGGAGTAGGAGAGTGAAGGCCAATAACAGTCACTTTGCAATTGGTTGACAGATCTCATGCATACCCTAAAGGAATGATTGAAGATGTATTGGTGAAGGTTGACAAATTGATCTTTTTAGTGGATTTTATTGTACTAGACTTTGAGGCTGATAAAGAGGTACCAATTATACTTGGAAGACATTTCCTAGCAACTAGAAAGACTCTAATAGATGTGTAGAAATGAGAGCTAACCATGAGGGTGAATGACCAACAAGTCACATTCAATGTATTAGAAGCTATGAAGAGTCCTGATGAGGCAGGAGATTGCAATTTTGTGAGTGTCGTGGATCTTGCTGTAACAGAAAGAATATATAGATGTTGCAGTAAAGAAGTTATCAAAGCTGACACTTTTGAAAGCTTTGAAGAAGAATATGCTACAACAAACCAGATAAATTGGATAACAAAAAGGTAATCTAATAGATATAGCGGATTTATTGAACCGCTAAATCTTTCAGACAGGAAAGTAAAGACAACTTTATCATCTATTGAATCACATCATACTCTTGAATTGAAATTGTTACCTTCACAATTAAAATTGCTTATCTTAGTCAGAATAATACACTTCCTGTAATTATTTCATCTTTATTTGAATGCAGATCAAGAAAGGAGTCTAGTAGATGTGCTTGGGAAATATATAAAAGTAATTGGATGGACTATGACAGACATTAAAGGGATCAGCCCATCCATATGCATGTATAAAATTCTGTTAGATGACTGCTACAGTAATTCAGTAGAGCAACAGAGAAGGCTAAACCCCATTATGATGGAAGTTATGAAGAAAGAAATCATCAAATGGCTGGATGTTGGGATCATATACCTAATATCAGACAGTTCATGAGTGAGCCCAGTATAAGGTATTCTAAAGAAAGGAGGAATAACAATGATAGCAAATAAAAGGAATGAACTTATTCCTACATGAACAGTGATTGGATGGAGAGTATGTATGGATTACAGGAAGCTCAACAAAGCCACACGGAAGGATTATTTTCCTCTCCCATTCATAGATCAAATGTTGGGCAGACTTACTGGAAAACAATACTATTATTTTCTTTATGGGTATTCAGGTTACAACCAAATTGCTATAGCCCTAGAGGATCAGGAAAAAACTACATTTACCTACCCTTACGGAACTTTTGCCTTCAAAAGAATGCCCTTTAGTCTGTACAATGCTCCAGTAACTTTCCAAAGATGTATGATGTCTATTTTCTTAGATATGGTAGAGCAAACATTGGAAGTCTACATAGATGATTTCTCACTCTTTGGAGAAACATATACTGATTGTTTACACAATTCGGAAGAAGTTCTTAAAATATATGAGATGACTAACTTAGTAGTCAATTCGAAAAAATGTCACTTCATGGTGCAAGAAGCCATAGTGTTGGGTCATAGGGTGTCCAAAAATGGCATAGAGGTAGATAAAGTAAAGAAATAAGTGATAAATAAACTGCCACTTCCAACTTCAGTCAAGGGTATTAGAAGTTTTCTGGGACATGTTGGATTCTACAGAAGATTCATAAAAGACTTTTCCAAAGTAGCTAAACCATTATGTTCACTGCTAGAACAAGACAAGCCCTTTTATTTTGATGAAGACTGTCTGCAAGCTTTTAGAGAACTGAAGAAAGCTTTGATCACTGCACCAGTAGTTATAGCACCTGATTGGACTCTACCTTTTGAGCTGATGTGTGATTCCAATGACCATTCTATTGGGGCAGAGAAAGAATAAGGTTTTCCATTCTATATACTATGCAAGCAAAACTCTTACTCAAGCTCAGATTAATTACACCACTACAGCGAAAGAGCTGCTAGCAATAGTATTTGCTTTCGATAAGTTTAAAGCGTACTTGGTAGGTACTAAAGTGACAGTTTACATAGATCATGCAGCCATCAAGCACCTTATATCAAAGAGAGATGCCAAACCGAGATTAATAAGATGGATATTAGTGCTTCAGGAGTTTGATTTGGAGATTAAAGATAGAAAGGAGACTGAAAAATCAAGTAACAGATCATCTGTCTAGACTAGAAGCGGATTCGAGCACATTGACTAAACAAGACATCACTAAAATATTTCCTGATGAACAACTGTTAGTGCTACAACATGCACATATGCTACATCAACCAATATCTCCATGGTATGCAGATTTTGCTAACTACTTAGTGAGTGGATTGCTACCACCTGGGTTGAATTTTTAGCAGAAAAAGAAATTTCTTCATGATGTTAGAAGCTACTACTGGGATAACCCACCCTTGTATAAGTTATGCTCAGATCAAGTAATATGAAGATGTGTTTCAGAGGAAGAAATTCCACATATACTGCAATCTTGCCATGCTACAACATATGGAGGACATTTTGGTGGACAAAGAATAACTGCTAAAGTTCTGTAATTAGGTTATTACTGGCCTTCTGTTTTTAATGATGCTTATAAGTTTGTTAAATGTTGTGATAGGTGCCAAAGGACATGAAACATAACTCAAAGACATGAAATGACATTGGCAAACATTCTGGAAATAAAGAGTTTTGATGTGTGGGGAATAGATTTCATGGGCCCCTTCCCATCATCCTTTGGGATTGCTATGGATTATGTCTTCAAGTGGGTAGAAGCTGCAACATTACCCATCAATGATGCTAGAGCAGTGGTGAATTTTCTTCAGAAAAATATTTTTTCCAGGTTTGACACTCCACGAGCAATTATTAGTGATGAGGGTACTCACTTCTACAACAAAGTATTTGCTGCAGCAATGGCTAAATATGGAGTCAAGCATAAAATTGCAACAACACATCACCACAATTCAATGGCCAGGCAAAAGTGTCTAATAGGGAGATTAAGAAGATTTTAGAAAATTTAGTGAACCCTACAAGAAATTATTGGTCATCATGCTTACATGATTCCTTATGGGCTTACAGAACAACATACAAGACACGACTTGGCATGTCGCCCTACCGGATTGTGTATAGGAAAACTTGTCACTTGCCACTCGAGCTGGAGCACACAACATATTGAGCACTGAAACAATTAAACTGGGATATACATACTGCAGAAGAAACTTCAACTATGTGAACTTGATGAATTACGATTATTCTCGTACGAGAATGCAAGAATCTATAAAGAGAGGACAAAACAATGGTATGGCAAACACATCCAACAAAGAAAATTAATTCCTGGTCAACTAGTTCTGCTCTATAACACCAGGTTGAGACTATTTCCAGGACAACTGAAATCTCGATGGTCTGGACCTTTCAAGCTACTCAGAATTTATCATCATGGGGCTGTTGACCTCTTAAATGAAAAGACAGGCCAGGAATTCAAAGTTAATGGGCATAGAGTTAAGCATTACATGCATTCAGCACATATTACTCCTTAGTGAACTGGCAGTGTGAGCACTCAAGGAAGGTCAGACTGAAGGACCTTAAATCAAGCGCTTAATGGGAGGCAACTCATCGCTGAGGAAGTCGTTTTAGATGAAATGGATCATCCAAGTTTCCGTTATAATATATATTTTTCTCTTATTTTCATTATTTATCTTATTTAGGAATGTTTAATTGTTATCTTTTATTGTTTTGTACAAAAACAAATGCTAAGTCACGCAATTTATGAAATTGGATTCAATAATGACAATTGGTGTTGTAATGTTAACATATTACAATGACAAGCTACTTGACGGTAGCCATCTGAGGAGATTGTTGTGTAGATTACTAGAGCACACAATTTAGTGCTGCTGCAACCAATTTTACCGTTATAGTAACTTAATTACGGAGCCTCGCATTTTACCATTGGAGATAACATGTGACAGCTGATTGGGTGAACTCGAATAAAGATTGGGGAAGGATGCATAATCTCTTAAATGACCACATCAATATCTCTTTCCTATTTTTATGGGATATGCTTAATAAATTCAAAAAAAAATCTTCCCTAATTTATCTATTTTACTGGATTTTTTTATTTATTTATTTCCACCTATATAAGAGTTTCATTGTTCATGTTGACCTCTAACACTATTTTCTTTTCCCTTCGCAGTCACAACCAAGCTACCTCATAACCTATTCTTCTCATTTTACTCTTGGACATATTACTACAGTCATTTTACTACTGTAGCAATGCCAACGTATAAAATGATAGCCAGCCAACTAAAAGATCCCTCACGATTTCAAAGTTACCATGCGGAAGAGAAATATGAAGAATTTATTGAACCGCGTAAGATTTTGGAAGAAAAAGGATTTCAGATCCCACCTCAACCCTCAGGAATTGTACAATCATTATACGCTACTACAACAAAGCGCGAGTGGATGGAGTTTTGTAACCACCCCCGAGACCCTGTGTTGCCACTGGTGAAAGAATTTTACGCCAACTTATTAAGCCCTAGTCAACAAAATATTTAGGTAAGAAACTCGCTTGTACCTTTAGATTCCCGAGTTATTAATGCTTTTTATAATTTACCCTCTGAAGTTAATTGTGAGTATGCCAAATTGCTTGACAAATTAACCCCACAAAGATGGAACAAAATTTTCACAACACTTACCGTAAAGGGTGCATCTTGGGCTAATGAAGAAGGGCGTGTGATTAATAGGATAGATTTACAACCTATTGCTAAGGTGTGGGTGAAATTTTTAAAATTCAGATTGATGTCAACCACACACACCACCACTGTTTCACAAGAGAGGTTAGTACTTTTGTGTGTCATTGTTAGAGGGTTACCCATAGATATGGGAAGCATTATAGAAAAAGAAATTTGGGACTGTGCTATGAAAAACCAACAAAGCAATTGCCTTGCTATTTCCTTTACTAATCACCAGCATTTGTGTGGTATCGGGAGTCCACGTTGATGCAAAATATGAGCATGTTAAGAATGATGGTTCCCTCACTGGACGCACCATCAAAAGAATTGTTAGTGAAGTTGCTAGAGTACCACCTGAACCAGCTGTTGTAGCATGGGCAAGGAGTTGTTGGGTTAAAGCAAAGAATCCAAGCACTTAACTCCAGCATCACTCAATGTGTTGAAGCTCAGCAGAGGGAAAACAATCGGGTTTGGAGCTATTTGCAACACTTGAAAAACCACCTACACCAATTTGCTGTGTATATGAAAAGTACCCACTGAAATTTCCCTGATTCATTGCTACAGCAGTTCAATTTTGGTACCTCTACTACAGATGCTCCAGTAAAAGTCAGTGACGATGCTACTGACACAAATAAACCAGAGGAAAAAGTTGCAGTAGAACTGCAAGCAGAGGCCGATACAAATGCTGATGACCTATTAGACCAGCCTAAAGAAGAGAGTGTCAAGTCTGCAACTGACAGTTCCCCGACAAAGGAGGAGAAAGAGCCTGAGAAAGAACTCGAGGAACCCCAAGCTAAGACTTCTTCTAAGTCTAGAAAAAAGCACATCATACGAGAAGAAGAAGAAGAACCTGCAGAAAAGCCTATCATTCCAGTCCTCTCTCGAAAGGGCAAAGAGAAAGTAATCACCCCTTCTGCCTCCGATGATGAAGCCGAGCACATTGATACAGAGCTGGAAGTTGCAGCAACCAGAGTTACTCGTACACCCACCGAGACAAAGCACTTGCTTGATATCATTGCTACAATCACGGGTGAGGCGTATGCATCCGAAGACCCAGCTCCAGCTCCTTCACCGTAAACTCCCATAAAACATGTTCTTGCTAGTCCTAAAGGACCCAGCAAGAGAAAAGGCAACACTTCTAGAGGCGTTGCTGCAGCAGACACACCAGAGCCAAAGAGTACTAGATCTGTTTCGTCTTAACAGGCTGCACCCACTGCAACTCCTCCCACTAGCCCATCACATAGAAAGAAAAAGGTGCAGCCAGCTACCTCACCGCAGAAATCTCCTAAGGATCGATTGCGAAGCGCCTCCAAAAAGCGGTGAATTGGTTGTAATTTCTTACAACAGTACTTCCAGCACCAGGGGAGTACCACTACCCGCTAGTTTATTTTACTTCTTCATGCAAAAACTTTTCCTTCATTTAGTTTTAATTTCCTGATTTATTTTGCATGTCATTTTATTTAATGTATGCATATTTAGTTTATGTGGTTTTGTTTAGTGTGCTTGTGAGGACACAACACCTTTCAAGTTTTTTTGGGGGGGGGGGGGGGT
>MKYO02022235.1:198512-224229 GCA_002013955.2 Citrus medica | reverse complement strand
GGGGGGGGGGGGGGGGTTGTGCTATCATATAGTGCGTTATTGAGTGCAATGCATGTGTTGTTTGTTAAGTGAAGCTCTGTTATCTACTGCTTGTGTATGGTTTTGAAAGCCTAATAAAGATAAATTGAGTGTTATTATGTATTTATGAGAATGTCAAGTAGAGATAGTTATAGATGGAGGTTGAAATTACGTCTCGACACTTAGACTTTGGTTGACATTCATAAGAATGATGCAGCAGAATCAAGAAAACTGCAAAGACTAGAAAATATCTCAAATTTAGGGGAAATTTTTGTGTTGAACTGTGCTTATTTGGTAATAAAATCTGCTCCAATGGCTTAAGTGGCTGAGTAACCAGGGTTGAGTATGCACCCCATATGCAGACTTGAGTTAAAAGGCGACAAGAGTTATGATCATTGCTGAAGCAATTTATGTCCTAAAAAAAGAAAAAAATAGAGAAATAAGTCCTCTGTCTGGGAGATTGAGTAGCCAGGTCTATTCATGAGCCCCATGTTCAGCCTTGAGTTAAATATATCTTTACATAAGACTATGTTATGATCGTTGCTGCAGCAGCTCTGACATGTACTTTGAGTCAGTAATTGGGTGTTGTCATTACAAGTGATAGGCATTCACATGAAAGCTTAATTTTGCATTGAAGGGATTAAATGAATATATATGTGTGTGTGTGTGTGTGTGTGTGTGTGTGTGTTTGTTGTAGCAGAATTTAAGTATATTTGTGATTTGTGTTCCCCCATATGTAATTATATTTATATTCTACCTTTGAATTATATGTAATGTTTGTATAATGTTGTAGCACCTCTGGAATTTGATCAAAGTGGCACACGCACATTTTTGACAGAATGCAGCCTAAGTCTAGAATTAAACTGCTATGGGTATTTTGTGTAATCAAAAGTGTGATCTGAGGGTGGAAGAGTCCTTGCAACTTTGATGACAGAGCTGAGCTATTTGTTGTATGATTGGGTGATTGAAGTGTTAGCATTGTTGTCGTTACTTGAGGACAAGTAATGGTTTAAGTTTGGGGGTGTGATAACTCTATGAAATGAGAGTAATCATGATACTTTTAGACTTAAATCAATATTACTTAGAGAGTAATTGATGTGGTTTTATTACATTTTTGTTACATTTTGCATAAACATTCATTTTAGTTTAGTCGTAATAAATTTTGTTTGATTTAGAATAATTCGTGCTTAGATTGTGTGCATAATTGTAGCTGTCTGGAAGCGCATATTTCAAGGAAGGAATGCTGATACAATAGGCTTACAAAAATAAGGAAGGAACATGGCTACAAAAGAATTGAAACAAATCTGGAACAATGTAGTTGTTGTAGCTGTTACTGTAGCAATTATTGCTGTAGCAATCCTAGAACAACGACAAACAAAATTTACCGCAGGATACTTGCAGAATCTCAATTTGCAGTTTCCTAATCTGACTCATGCGTGCTCTAGGCATTCGTTTACCCTAATATTCATTTATAAAAGGAGCACACATCATATGGAAGAGTGGCGGTGAATTAACATCGAAGAATCAAGAGAAAAAGAAGAAAAAAGCATAATTCAAGGGAGAACAAGTCTGCACCATTGAAGAAACCTGCATAACTATTTTCGATTAAATTTCCATCATCGTTTACTTATTTCCTTACTTATTCTCATATTAAGACGATGTATTTCATGACTAATATTTTGCTGTTAGTTTTTCTCTTACAAGTTATTAACTAAATTTGATTGTAGTTGAGTGACAAACAATTTTAATGGATTCTTGACTGTTCTTATGAGTTGTTGCAAGATTGATGTGGCATTTTGCTCTAATAACTTATATTATAATCATTATTTGGTTCACCTCCCATTTAATGGTTCAAGTTAAGAGAGAGCCGCAAAAATATCTGTCTTAGTGGAAATTATTAGAGTAATACTTGATCTTAATTTGAGTTTACTGGATTGAGTTTACTTGAGTCCCAAAAGGGCTATACTTGAGTTAAGATTTGTGAAGAACTAGATATAGGGATTCACCTTGTAGGGTAGAGAGAGTGTATGTTCATAATGTCATACCTTAGGTGAAATAACAACTGGTCATTGTTAGGTTGCACAAGGTTATGAGAAGTCCAACAAGCGACAGCTGAGGATGCAAAATAATTATGCCCAGTGCTGTAGGAATTGCTGCAGCCACTGATGCTCATTTGAACAAAATAGTCAACCCATGAAGAGAGTTTGATCATTCAACTACCTTATTCTTATTAAATTCTCTTTGCACAAATCATCTAATTTACTTTATTACTTTATTACTGCAGTTATTTTGTTATATTGTTAATTTCATTAGTCAATCAACCTTAATTATATTTTTCTTTAGATAAAAGGAAGTTTGCACTATCGTGATTGCGGTAGCATTTCTAGTAACACCAGTCTATGTGGAGACGATCTTGAATATTCATCACTTTATTACTTATTGTGTACACTTGCACATTGACATCAGTAGCAATTGAGTTAAAATATCCAACAATAAACCACTCAAGTTATTTTGTGACAATAATGTTAACATGTATGTGTTTATAATGATGATTTTGATGATAACAAACAAGATCAAGAATGATTGAGTTTTTAAAAGTTCAAATTATTTTTCATACATTTTAAATAAATCATTATTTGATAAAATAAAGGTTTTATACTTAAAGGAAAATTGACTTTATGAAATTGGTTGTTTTTCAAGTTCATGGTCTAATTGAAAGAGTTTTGAAAACTTTGAAATCAATTAGTATTGCTTGAAACTCTGGAGATGGACTTATTTAAAAAGTTTCATAAAGTTTTGGGTCATAATGTAATTATAGAATGTTTTAGGGTGAAACTATAATTTTAGAAAATAGTTCACTATAGTAGTCACTGTAGCAAATGGTAAACCAACATCTTGATAACGGCTAACCAACATCGAACAGAATTGAAGATTAGCTTCTAGACACCAACGATGATCTGATTTCTGTAAAACGACGATCAAACAATTTGAATTTTGGCACAACAGCCACTTGCTCAAGCCAAAATGACGATCCGATAAGGCTTAACGGCGATCCGACTTTGTGCAGAAAATCAATAACGGCTAGTTTTCAGCTCCAACTATAAAAGGGCTACATTAGTTCCAAATCAAAGTGAATCTAACGAATACCATAGAGCATATTATTGAGAATACAATATTTCTTAAGTTTTAGTTTGTTCATTCATTCTTTAAATCACACCTTGGGAATATATCTGTAAACACATAGATTGTGTGTAAGAAAAATCTTGAATTTGAGATAGTGTGAGTATGGGAAACACGTGGGTTAAGAGATTTGAGATAATCTCTTGTTGTAAAGTTTGATTGACACATGTGAAGTCAATTGTAAGAGTTCTTAAAGTCTTAGAGACTTGATTAGTTGAAGCCGGCGAACTTGGAGGCGTGGAAGTAGGTAGGGTTGGCCGAACCATGTAAAAATCTTTATGTTTGATTCTCTCTTCCCTTATCTCTTTATATTTTGGTCGCTTTATTTATTAGTTATTGTTTGTGAATTTATTTTATAATTGCATTAATTTTTATTCAAGCACTCCATAATTTTTAGAAAACCAATTCACCCCAATCTTGGGTTGCATACCTAGTATTTCAAATAAGTCAGCAGTTATGAGGTATCCAATCATGGAATATGGCTACGAAATTTTGTCACTGTATTCCAATAACAACAGGAGCTCGACAAAGTCGAGTAAATAGACATCAAGTTCCTAGTTGTTAGAAAAGAATTTAGAGTGGACAGTTGTCTATAGAACATGTCAGTACAAACTCCATGATTGAGGATCCTCTTACTAAGGGATTGCGACCCAAAACATTTCATGAGCATGTTACTCATATGGGTGTCGGGTCATTAAAGGATATTCAATTTAAGTGGGAATTTTGTGATTTTAGATGCTCTTTTAATATAGACATTTTAAAGTTATTTTGGTTTATAGATATTTAGGTTATTTTCTGTAGAAATAAAGTTTTTGTGTATTCACACTTTGATTTTTGGTATGGTTCGATCTCACTAAAGTTTAAGGTGGACGGTTAGAAATAGGCATGTTAAGATTACATTGCATGAGATTTACATGCTACACATCCACATCATGATCCATGTCATTCAGTTGTATTAGCATAGTGACCATTGATAGGTTGAGTTACAATAGTTGTAACAAAGGTTGCTTTGATCCAATGTTGGTATGATTTATTGACTAGATTAGTTGTAGATATATTTCAGTAATGACAGTAAAGTTGAGCTTATACGGTTATTTTTGCAAAATATAATTATAAAGTTACAAATATAGCCCAAGTAAGAGATTATAGGATTTTTTAATTCAATATTGTTGGATCATTAATCTAACGTTAGGCTTATATGTGAATAATTATGTCAGACTATCATATAAGGTTAAGTGCAATTAAAAGTAACCTATTAAGGTTTTCAGTATTATGAGCTTTAATGTATCTAATAGATGTGGATCTTTAATGTGTAGAGACCCAATTGTATTTTGATTATATGATGGGCGAAATTAGGAATACCTAATGACAACAGGAAAAAATTTTCTATATAAGTGGTTATGGTCCCCAGGTCACATGTATCTTTCCATTCTTTCTAAAATCTCATCGTCAGAGAGAGAGCCCTGAGAAAACTTAAAGGATTCTCTAGGAGAACATGTAGATCTGTAAGGCCAACCACACAACCTGAGAGAGCAATTCGACATTATGGATTCAAGAATACTTCCGCATAATTTTGTTATTGATTCTTGGTGATACAACATGAATGTTCCTGGATTATCAGTGATGGTTTTCACTAAAAGTTTTCTTGTTCTAATATCCTAAACCTCTCATGTCTTTTGCCAAATCTAGCTCAATATTTTTGCCAATGAACATTATCTTTGCAAGTCAAATCTTCTTCAAGAATTACGTTCTTGTCTTCAACTTGGATAGGCATAGTCATGTCAATCATCACTAGAGTCTCTTTAACTTGATTTTGTTGCAAAAGTTCGATTGTACTATTAGGTCAATTTAGGCATAATCATGTCAATCATTATTGGAGTCTCTTTAACTTGACTTTGCTATAAAAGTTCGATTGTACTATTAGGTCAATTTGCAAATCAAGAGTTGGTTGTACCTCTTCTTTAAAAATCTCAAATAAATCAATAATCTCATTATCTTCTACTTTCAACAGTGTGGAAAAAGATGGTTTGACAATATCACAATAAACAAAATGGTCTTCCATCAATTGTCTCACATTAAACCATTCCTTGATTTCTTCTTATGCTTGTCAAATCCTTGATTCTTTTTGTTGTTCCCACCAAACTAAAGTACCACCTGTTAACTTAAATGAGACATAAGAAATGGCAACTTTCAATGAGACAGTTTGAAGAAAATCATCCATCATGCATATCTAATAAAAAAATATCATCATGTTTACCACTAAAATCAAGGATATCTTCAAATATAAGAAGATGATATGAACCTCGATACTCTATCTGTATCATTTTTTTCAAATTAAAAATACAACCAATGGTAAAATTGTAAATAAGGGTGAACTTTGGTTTTGGCATGTCTGGCGGCTTCTGGCCATAATTTGGTGTGGTGATGGTCGAATCTCAAAGATAAAGTGGTGAAGAGCATGATGGTGGCTGTGAATTCACCGGATTCACGATGGTTTTGTCAAAAAACTTACTTAAAGTGGTGGTGGTAGCTTATGATAGTTTGTGGTGGCTTATGGCCAACGTTTGCTGGCGATTGGTGATTGGTTTTGGATGTGGCTAGAAGGGTAGTGTGTTAGTGCCGTTGATCGATGGTAAAGGTGGCTGGTTTCATGGTGGTGGCTAGTGGAGAGCTCACAGATTTTAGGTTATTCACATGGTGGTTGTGCGGCTGATCAAGGGCAGAGGGTTGTCGGGTTGTGGTCTATGGTGGACGGTGCTTTTGGTAGTCTGTTGAATGACAATGGTGGTGGCCATAGATTGTGGGGGCAGTTTTTAGATGATGGCACTAAGGTTTTCTAATTTTTGGGATTTTGATTTTTTTTTTTTTTGTGATGAATTTGGTGGCATTGGATGTGGCTAATGAAGAAAGTTGTGCAACTTGCACGGAACCACTCTAATACCAATGAAGCAGCGTAGTGGAAGCAAATTGATATAGTTGAAAATACTAAATATTGTTCCAATATCAAATCAAGCTGACGCGATTAGGCTACACTATAATCGAAGTACGATTAGATCTCGTTTTATTCTAAACGACTCAATGAAGTTTTTAATAACATATAAAACAAGATTAGATGAGGGTTTAATCCAAATGAATCTATAAGAGAGATTTTGATAGTTAGTCCAAAAGGAAATTATGGAGGGGTTTTATTGAATAATAAAAAGAGTTGAAGTTTTGAAAACAATAACAAGACTTCACTATTTATAATAGTGTAAAGATACGTCCCTAAGTTAACTTAAAAAAAGAAATAAACTACAATTGTAGTAGAAATAAAAACTAACAGACATACCATAATTGAAATAGAAAAATCCTAAAATTATAAAATTCTAAACCCTAAACTAATGTTCTGTGTCACAAGGTTTTATTTTTTGTTATTTTTGCCAACAATTTTATGTGCTTTTATATTTTAAGTGTTATTTTTTCATGGTACTAAATTTTTATTGTTTTTTGAAATGGGTATGTTTTGTTATTTATTTTTCCTTTTTGGATTTGAGTTGTCTTCATTTTACAAGACTTGACTTTGTTTCTGGTTTTTTGTTGATAAAGTTTCGTACTTTTAGCAAATGGTTGCTTGTCTTGTTGTTTGTTAGTTTGTTAATGGTAAGAATTTGGGTTATATAGCTCAATTTCTAGCTCATTTTTTGTTTTTTAGCTTTACTTTATATGAATGAAATTCAAGGGATCACCAAGTGACTATGAACATGTAAATACTAGATGGAATATGATTTTTTTAAAAACAGAGCTGATAGATCTTGTTAGATAGTTAAAGGAGTATGCTTTGCTTCCTAAAGATCGATTTTTCAGGTTAATAAAAATATTTTGCTTAATGTTTGGTTTTTTTTTTATATTACGTATCTTTTTCATTTCTAATGTATTTTTCTACAATCCCACATGCTTGCTGCCCTTAGTGTTGGGAACGCAGCTAATTTGGGTTTGATGTTTTCAGAGTGTTTAATACTTTAATGGTTGCAATCTGGAGTTATATTTGCTCAAATAGACTTATTCATGAGTGGACTTAGAATTCCATTTATCATTTGCTTATATGTCCTTTTTAATGTATGTAAAACAAGTTAGAGTTCATCTTCTAAATACCGAGCCTTTTTAGGATGCCTCGAGATTTTGATTATTTGGTAGAATTGGTTGTGATTGATGAGGTTTAAGCTTTAAAAATGTATTTTTGTTCAAGCTAGTGTTGCGAATTATTGAAATAATGATTAAGGATCTTTTTAACAATTTTCTTGATTAAAAAAGAACCTTAGAATATTGCAAACCATGTACTATTTCTACAACTTTGAAATTGTAGTCATCCTATTTATTGGGGAGGTTATAGGAAATATTCTTGTAATGCTATTGTGTTAATTATTTCTAACAATGTTTGCTTAAAGATATCATATTGTTCAAACAATCATCATTGATATAAGAACAAATCAGCATGTGAAGTTAGCAGTGAATGAAATTAATTTTGGCACAATATTTAATCTCTATTCACAAAGTCGAGAAAGAAATTGGTATTTATTTTTGTTGTTTTTTTATTTTTTTCTTGTTATCTTTTGTTCTTCTTAGGAACTTTTTACTGTCATTTTTTGGCTTTTCATACAGCTATTTTGGATTAATTTCTTATTGGCGCTGGATGTTTTTATTTCTGTTTCAGGGTAATTTTATTACTATATGGATTTATATGGTTACAAGGCTTTAAAGCCCATAACACTCATTAAAGAAGTTATCCTCTGGTATAAATTATTCATTTTCTTTGGTTTTCGGTTTTTATAATTTTTGTTGGGAGGATTTTGGTATTCAACATAACGGACAAAAACAACGATATGAATCAACATAAAAGTATGTTAAGTTTTTATTTGTTGCCTTATCATGAGTACAATATGCACTAACCTTTTTATATTTGGATTTTTTTGCTTGAGTATTTTTTACTGCCATTTTTTTTTTACTTTTTCTTGGTATTTTTACTGCTATTTTTTTATTGGTTATATTTGCTGCAGCTTATGTGTTCCTTCGTCGTTGTTACTAATGTTATGATAAGTTCAATGGCTAGTGGTCCTAAGATATCACTCATGAGAAAGTATTGAAGAAACCTAAAAAAACTATTGTTGTTTTTGCACGCAAGAAAATTTAGAAGTTTTTGTTTAGTTAGCCTCTTTTTATAGTAATCTAGCTTTTTATAATTTGTTTTTATTGGAGATGAAATTTTATTAATTTTTTTCCACCTTTTGTTTGCTTTTTATCAAGTGAATTGATGTCAATCAAGCTTTATAAAATTTATAAATTTCTGTTAACTAATTTTATTTCTTGTAACTCGAAAACATAGATTTCAATTCTGGTAATGAGAAAACTTCACAATGAAAATAAGGATTCAAATCCTCTCCTAGGCTCTTTCTTTCGTAGTACTCTTAAACTTTAAAGAATCTATTGACATATGTTATTAATAAAATTAAATGACTGAGCTTTTGTTTTAATTAATTTTTATTTAAAGAGACATCCAAAGTTACATGATTGTTGTAATTTTTTTCCCTTACATCTCTTTCTACATTGATGCCCATCTCCAACAAATTGTAAATAAATAAATAAGAGTAATGATACAGCCACAAACTCTTGTACAAACTTATTTTGTACAAACTAATGTAGCATGATAAGATTGGTTGAATTAAATATCACTTGGCCCACATGATTTGTTTTTATTAATTTATATTTTCACTCAACCAATGAATTAATGTCACGTCAGTTTGTACAAAATAAGTTTGTACAAGAGTTTGTGGCTGTATCATTACTCAATAAATAAATAAGCACACGCTAGACAAATGAAATCGACAATAATGTTTGTTTTAATTAATTTCATTATTTCCCTCTTTTATCTTTCTATATTGACTACAATCTCCAGCAAATTGAAAAATAAAATGCCTGAATAAAGATGGTTAGGAACATGGGTGCGGGAGGCTAAAGGACGACGACGACAATTATAGGATCCAGGCTAGATAGGATCAAACAACTTTTGTTTAATCAAGGAGTATAGATAGATATGAGCTGATAGCTTTTGTTTCATAGTATTTTGTTTTAGGTGAGATGTACACCGAAATGAATTGACATGTACGACAGAAAAAGTGATCATAAAAGTATTGGAAAACATGAGAAGTTGGAATGTTGGAGATTGCCTTCAAAATGCTTGACGAAATGGTTGAATGAAAATGGCTTTGGATGTTGAGAAGATTTGCTTGAGGGTAAATCCACAATTTTTTAATGGAAGCTTTAGCCCATAATAGGTCATGATCACGTTGGAGATTTCGTTTACTCTTTAACAACTTTTTCTAGCATTTTTATCATGCATAGCTAGGATGGCTTTTTGGGTGAGCAGTTCCTTGCTTATTTTTATCTTTCTTCTTAGGTTGATGGACGATAAGCAGCTTGAGACTCATAAGGCCTAGAAACAAATTTGATGCCCGGTGATTTTGCATATTTCTAAATTTTCTATTGTATTATATTTTTAGCTGACGGTTTAGAGGGAGCATGAAGCACATTGGACAATGCATTATGCTACAGTGATGATCCCTGAAATCTTGCATATTCATCATGATTGCAAATCCTTTGCCTCTTTTTATTTTTTTCTCTTATCTCCAAAATAGTTTATTGATGCTCATAGTGCTCCTACTAATTGACTTAGCTTCTATTAAAAGTTCATTTTGAGTAAGCAATTATTTAGAAATTGGTAAAAGACTTCCTTTCTTGCTTTAAATCAAAACTTCGCAAGCCCAATTTTTGGTTGCACAGCCTCTACACAAGCACTGACGAAGGGGGGATGGGGAAAACTACTGGCCTAAAACCTTCTTCGACCCTTCTGAATCCTCTTTGACGACTGAATTAGATTTAAAATTCTTTAATTTAGAATTTAAGGAGTAGTGTATAGGAATTTAATTATTCTGCAAAGTTAACTTTTGAATCCTCTCTAATGACTGAATTATCATTATATTTCAAGTTTATACAATCTAGCAATTAGAATAAAGGAGCTTCACAAAATCAGTATGTGTTCCAAGAGTCCCATATTGCCATCGGATGATAGATAATTTTTAAATGAAACCTTGCATGCCACATACTAGGCCAGATGAGATGACTTTTTTTAAAGCTATATTTAGAATAGTCCATGTTGATTTTTCTGTCCTACTTGATGCTTGTTGTAGAAGCAATGTCCTCCACCAAAAGCATTCTATTCCAGTCCTTAATTGCTGCATCTATTGCTATCTTAAAGAATGACTCTTGCATGAATAATGTCAGAAAACATTTTTAAGGTAGTGAAGCTATCAATGTATTCGCATGAAGTGCTGCTGGAGCTAGCCAATGTTAGTGTAGAAAAATGCATTTAGAGAGGTTTATGAGGATTATTGCTCATTTGTAGTAGACTGATATATAATGCTAATTTTCTCACTGTAAATTTTGATAGGACTGGTTCCAAGTGTTGTGACGTACGTTATTATTATAATTGTTCTAGAGGGGATTTCAATGTCCAACAAAAGGAAAATGTCCTCTTTTCCAACTGATATGTGCTATTAAATCTTTCTTTATTTAGTTTAACTTTTGATTTTGTTTAATTACAAAGTTATTATACGGGGTATCATATTTTCCAAAAACAGAGTAGTAAAATACAACAGCTAAAGAATTCAGAACAACAACTATCGAACTCAGAAAAGCAACAAACAACAGTGGCAACAACTGTAGAAGCCAGAAAGTAGCAAACAAAAAAAAAAGGAATGTTAGAAAATAGCAAACAACAAAAAATACCAAACAATAGCTATAGTAACTATAAAATCCAAAAAAAGAAGAGGCAAACAACAGAAAAATAACAACCATTAGAAGAAAGCAAATAGCAGAAAAACAACAACTAGTAAAAAAAGCAACCAACACAAAAATAGTAACTAGCAGAAAACAATAAACAACAAACAAATAGCAAACAACAACAAAAAAGAAAATAGTAAAAAAAATCAAACAGCAACTGTAAACCCAAAAAATGGAAAATAGCAACTATAAACTCAGAAAAATAGTTGAACAGAAGCAAAATTATAACAACATAACTAGATGCCCAGTAGCAGCAATTTGTGAAGTAGTAACACTAATTTAGTTCATTGAATTGCAATTGAGAGTGAAAACTCGTGCTATTTTGTTGAACCAATTCCTGAAAACTTGTTCATTGAAATTCTTCATGATGCATCCATGGCATTGTATTGGACATTGAATTAGACAAATTGCAACTTTGAAATTCCAACTACATAAAGTCATTGTGACATAATTTAACAATTCATCATACTAAATTATTTAATAGATATTACTTCTTTTCACTAAGAATAAATTAGATTAAATTTACTTACCGAATAAGGATGATAATCAATTGATGATCAAGGAGTATTGTTTATCATATGAAACAAATGTGTAGGTGCCTACATGTGATATACAAGCTAATTTAAACATTCATTGATATCAGCAACTTGTAATAAGTTAGAAATATAAATTAATTTTTTTAACAATATTATCGGAGAAGTTTGAGAGATCGATGGATGATTATTCGACCTCTTTTGCTAGCCATGGTCTTCTCCAAGCTGCTTTAATTTTATGTCTTCCGCGAGATGACTCTTTCCTCTTTAATCCAGTTGCTTTAACAATATCAGCATCTTGTACACATTCTTTATCACTACTGCTTCGATGCTCTTTAAAAGGCAATTCATGATCTTTCTCATTCATATTACCATCCATTTTTTAACATAAAATGTCTTCAACTAATGTTGACAACTTACTTGCATGTTCATTCACTAGATTATAAGCCTTTCACTCTTTGAAGCTCTACTTGCTACTTTGGTGAAGGCATAACATGAAAATCTGTATCGACGTGTTTGTTGCAACTTAGGATCCGCTTGGATTTCACAGCCATGCATGTCCTGCACACATTCTGCCCTTGCATGCTTTGTCCACCTCTTCAAGATATATTGGTTAGGAGTTTCTTTTATATTCAAGGTATCTTTGAGAACCTTGATTATATGACTACATATTATTCCTTCTATCTCAAACAACCTACAGCTAGAAGATAACGTGTCGTTACCTTCCCTTTTTACATACCGCTCCTTAGAGTTATCATCCATAATAATAGTATAAAGAAAATTTTCACCATCTTGAACACATTTTTTCATAGATAAATCAATAGCCCCTTACAAACTGATCTTGGAAATCTTAAAATATTGTCTTTCTATAAATTTCCCTCGCTTGACTTAACATTTTAAAGGATACATTTGGATTGACCATCCAATAACACATATTATATTATGTTTCCATTTCCTTGTACCATTTATCATTGGGTAAAAGTTCGTTTAGTCCCTATATTTTGAGATTAGTGTCTGTTTAGTCCCTACATTTTTAAAAATACCTCAAAGCATCCCTACTATTAAATTATTGACATCCTTGCCATTACTTTTTGTTCATTTTAACTTATTTTTATAATATTACCTTATTACAATAAAGTTCTTTTTTTAGACATTATTAAAAATAAAAAATTAAATTACCAGTTTAAGACCAAAAAATAAAATAAAAATAATATATATATTAATTTTTGTGGAACGCTCTGCTGAGGAGTTAAAATATTAATTTTTCTAAAAAAATTGATAATTTAATTTTTTTACAAAAGTAATTTTTTTTACACACATGAGCTTCCACTAAAATTAATATACATCTTTTTTTTTTTGGGTTTAATTTGATAATCCGATTTTTTATTAATATCCAAAAAAGAAACATTGCTGTAAAAATATAATATTGTAAAAGCATGCTAAAAAGAATAAAAAATAATGGCATAAGTATTAATATTTAATAGTAAGGATGTTTTGAGGTATTTTTAAAAATATAAGCATTCAATAGGCACTAAGCTCATAATACAGGGACTAAATAAGTTTTTACCCTTTATCATTGACTATTCTTTGAAAATGCACAAACAATTGATCCACATTAATGTTTGACTTTAAATAGTCTTTCAAACTAGCATTAAGGCTTTCACAAAGTTAGGTGCTTTTCATTTTAGCAGACCATGCTCGTCTAACATATGCATAAGCCCATTTCTCTCTCAACTTAAATCCTAATTTTAAGCTTAAGACTCAAACCTCTAAAGACACACCAACCCAAGGTCAATCTAATTCTTGACCTACTAGAAATAGAGATATCAGATGTTTTAAGTGTTTAGGAACACTATTGCATCTCAATATCCAAACAAAAGAATGATTATTTTAAAAGATGATAGGGATATTGAGACTGAAGGTGAATCTGATGATGAGTCTATGCCAACTTTGGAGGATGCAAATGATGTTAAATATTTCATTAATAGAGAGCTTTTGGTTACAAAAGAGCTTATTGTGCAAATTAAAGAGAATAAGAAGATACAATGTCAAAATATCTTTCATACTCGATGCCAAGTCAATAATAAGATATGTAGCATGATTATTAATCGGGGAGTTGTACTAATGTGTAGCAAGATTATTGATGGGGGAGTTGTACTTATGTGGCTAGCACTAGTTTAGTTGAAAATTTGAATTTAAACAAATTAAAACATCCTAGGCCATATACACTAAAATGGCTTAATTATTGTAGAGAAGTAAAGTAAACAAACAAGTGCTTGTTTCATTCTCAATTAGGTTATGATGATTAAGTGAGGTTATGTGTAATATGGTGCCAATGCATGTGGGCCATTTTTTTTAGGGCGACCAAGACTGTTTAATAAGCATGTAATTCATGATGGTTATATCAATAGATACTCTTTTGTACTTAATAAAAAAACCCATTACTCTTGTACCTTTATCCCTAAGGCAAATGTATAATGATCAAGTAAAGTTAAAAAAAAAAAAAGTGACATGAGAAAGGAGAGTGAAAGCTTAAAATCAAGAGGGGATGAAACTAAAAATAGTGAAAAATGAGAAGAAGTTTCGGTTAATGAGGAAAGATAAAAGAGAAAATAAGTGAATTTATCTTCAGGTGAGAGTGATATTAGAAAATCTTTTATTTAAAAACAACCTATGATTGTATCTTTGTACAAAGACGCTTGTTTAAGTATTAAACAAATTGAGATATATTTCTCAATTTGCCTATTGTTATTGTTTCTTTTTTACAGGGATTTGAAGGTGTATTTCTTGAAGAAATACCTAATGGTTTATCACTAATAATGGGAATTGATTATCAAATTGGCTTTATACCCGAAGCATCAATTCCAAATAGGCAAGCTTATAAGGTATGATCCAGGAATATTGATATGTATGTTCCATAAAATCAATAAAGTAATAATAATTGTTTTTTATTCTTAATTCAGTGTTTCTGATTCACCGGTTCTTATCTCTTTTATAAAAGCAATCCTAATGAGACAAATAAACTTTAAAGAAAGGTGAGTGAGCTTACAGAGAAGGGGACTATGCATGAAAGCATGAGTTTTTATCAGGTTCCAATGTTGTTTGTGCCTAAAAATGATGGATATTGGAAGATGCGTGTTGATTCTCACACCATTAACAATATCACAGTAAAATATAGACACCCCATTCTTAGATGAGATGATATTCTTGATGAATAATATAGTTCTTGTGTTTCTATCAAAATTGATCTTAAGAGTAGATATCATCAAATTAGGATGAGAGAAGATGATGAATGAAAAACTATATTTAAAACAAAATATAGCTTATATAAGTGGTTAGTTATACAATTTTGGTTAACCAATGCACTTAGTAATTTCATGAGATTAATGAATCATGTTTTGTGCTTTATTGGTAAATTTGTGGTCTTATACTTTGATGATATTCTGATTTATAGCCAAAACATAGATAAACAATTTGAACATTTAAAACTTTATTAGATATTTTAACTAAAGAAAAGTTGTTAGCTTACCCCAAAAAATGTATCCTTTGCATAGATAAGGTTGTATTACTTGGTTTTGTTATTAGTTCTAAACAAATTAAGATAGTTAAAAAAAGGTCAAGGCAATCCAAGATTGGCCAAAACTTACTAGTGTGGTTAATGTTAGAAGTTCTCATATATTAGCTAGTTTTTATAGGAGAGTTGTGAATTATTTTAATCACTTAGCTGAACCTTTGACTAAAGTAATAAAAAAGAATGTGTTAAGTGGAGTGCTTAATAGGAAAAGATATTTATTTTGATTGAGCAAAAATTAACTGATGCACTTCTGCTTGTTTTACCTAACATTACTAAACTTTGAAATTGAGTATGATACTTTATGAATATGTATTGGAGCTTTTCTAATGCAAGAATGATGTCCAACTACATATTTTAGTGATATCCTAAGTGGGAAAATTTAAATTACTCTACATATAACAAAGAAATATATGTATTAATTAGGGCATTATCTTTGGTTAAAAAAGTTTGTGACTCATACGGATCATGAGTCTTTGAAGCATTTACAAGGTTATCACAAGTCAGACAAATACCATGCCAAGTGAGTGGAGTTTATTGAAATTTTTTTATGTGATGAAGTACAAACAAGTCCAGAAAAGATTATGATTGATGCACTATCTTGTAGGTGCACCTAACTTTTTATTTTAAATGTAAAAATATTAGGTTTTCAGTACATTAAAAACGTGTATGTTGATGATTCTAATTTTATTATTGTATTCAATGCTTGTGAGAAAGTGACATTTGGAAAATTCTTTAGGTTTAATGACTTTTTGTTTAGAGAAAATAAGTTATATGTGCCTAATTGTTCATTACTTGACTTACTTGTTAGAGAAGCTCATGGGGTGGTTTGATTGGTAAATCAAAGACTTTAGAATTTTTACATGAACATTTCTTTTGATCTCATGATATAAAATTGACGTAGCAATGATTTGTGGGAAGTGTATTACTTATAGACAAGCTAAGTATAAAGTTGAGCCTCATTGTTTATATACTTATTTGCCTATATCTCGTAAACCTTAGACTGACATATCTATGAATTTCATGTTAAGTTTACCTAGGTCAAAACGGGATAAGGATTTTATATATGTGTCATTGATAGGTTTTCTAAAATGGCACATCTTATTCCATGTCATAGAGCTAATGATGCATCACATATTGCTGAGTTGTTTTTCAAAGAGATTGTGAGATTACTGATTAGTGTTAAAAATTGTATGTTTATTAAGGAATAAAAATGTTATTTTGTGCTTATAATATAATTTACAATTGTAATTATGTAACATATTATGAATTTCTAATTATTTTTCTAAATATTTGATTTTGTGTATTTTTGTGTGTTTATTACGTAAAATTAATAATTTCGCTCAATTTGAGGCTCCAAACAAATGTACGGATGTCAAATTTGGATTCTGGAATTCCGGAATTCCGAGAAATTAGGTCATTGTCGAGGAAGATCTGCCACTTTTGTTGTAAATTTATAAGCTTTTACCACGGCAAATGTGGTAATTGCGAAATTATAAGTTTTTATTATGTTAGGTATTATAATTGTTAGTGGAATGTGTTGGATGTGCTTGAGCGGATTAAGTTAGGTTCATGGTTTGTTAGTGGGACAAATGTATGGCTAAGATGTAATTAGATTTATTTATTTATGTGGTGTAGATTAATCATGTATTAGTATAAATAGAGAGGAGGGGAACACACCTCGACACACTTTTCCTTCTCTTCTTTCCCCTCAATTTCTTCTTCTCATCTCTCTTTGTAATATATTTTCAATAAATAAAATTATTTTTATTTTCAATTTTTGAAATACTTTTTTTAATAACTCCCTTTATTTCAAGTATGTTTAGCTAAATACTAATAGTTAGGGGAATGTGAAACTCTTTGAAAAAAAATATGATTTAATCAAATTTTATTTTTAATTATATAAATTAAATTATTTTCCATCTAATTTTATCCATATTTTATATTTTGAAATTTTGATTTATTGTAGACAAATGTGAGGTTTGGCACAATGAATTCTTAATATCTTATTATAAAGTATGGTAAAATGATATTTTGACTTACAGTAGACAGGTTAAGTTTTGGCACATTAAGTACTTAATCCATAATAAAATTAATGAAAAATAATTGTAATTTATACAAATAATCTTTTTGGACAATAAATTGAAAATAAAAATAATTTATTAAATTATATTTATTACTAAGAGTGGATCCATAACTCTAACTAATTTAATTTCATATTTTTGCTCAAATTAAATTGCATATATTTAAATTTTATTTTCATTTTTTTAGATAAACTAAAATAATAAAAAAAATTAAATATTTTCTCTATGGATTGACCTCAGACTCATCGAGCTGTAGTATAACTAGGCACTCTTATACTTGGGAGTAAATTAAACACTTTTGAATCGTGCCAATTACATAGGATGCTTAAAAGTATTGTTTTAGAGAGTAAAGTAAATTTTGGAATACTTTGTCAGGGAAGTTAGGAACTACACTTTTGTTTTCTACTATTTGTTATCCACAAATTGATGGACAAACTAAAGTAGTTAATAGGACTTTATCTACTTTGTTGTAGGTTATAACATAAAAGAACTCGAAAATATGGAAATAATGTTTGCCATATATAGATTTGCATACAATAAGAGTGTGCATTCAGCAACTAAGTTTTCACCTCTAGAAATTTTGTATGTTTTAATCTATTAACTTCTTTTGATTTAACTACTTTACCTACAGGTAAGCAAATTAATTTAGATGGAAAGATGAAAGATGAAAAAGGCAAGGCAAAACATGAGCAGAACTGAATAATATACTTACCAAAATAACAAGAGGCACTAGAAAGTTATTTGAACTGAGAATTAGGTTTGGGTGCTTATAAGAAAGAAACAGTTTCCTATTCAAAGGCATTCAAAACTATTTTCGAGGGAAGATGGACTATTTCAAGTGACTAAAAGGATCAATGACAATCTTATAAGTTAAATCTTCTCGGTGAGTATATATAATGTAAGCGCAAGCTTTAATGTTGCTAATTTATCTCCTTTTGATATAAGTGAAGATTTGAGGACGAATCCTTTTAAGAGAGTAGGAATTATGAGAACCAAGTTGCTAAAGTTTTACAAGATCCATTGAGCATCTATAGAGGTACATTGACAAAGGTAAAAACCAAGAAAATGAAGAAAGTATTAAATAGATTTATTAAACACCTATCCAATTTATGCCTAGTTTAAAACATTAATATGCTCTAATTGAATATTCAAGATAGTCAATATTTTTCAATGTTATTCAAGCTTTTAAATCTAATTTAGGGTGACCTGCATAAAAAAAAAGGGCATTATCAAATAAAAAACAAAAAAATAGGCACATTATTTTGTTTCCTAATTTGTTTTGAAAATAAAATCTTTTATTTCCTTTTTAATTTAGGTTTAAATTTAACAAGAAGGAAAACTTATTCCATTAGCAAAATTCAACTATATAAACCCACGTAATCCTACTAAAATTTTCAAATATGATTTTATAATGTTAGTAAGAGTTTTTCTCTTTAGTTCTTCAAAGAATTTTCAGAAGTTATCAAGATTTCATTTTGTGGCCTTTTTTTTGACTTATCACTCACAATTTTTCACTTCTTTCTTGAGTATGGTGTCAACCCTAGTCTTCTTATACCCTTGGTTTGTAGATCACAAGTCAATGTCTTGATTTATGTTGTTTTTTAATTTGAATTAGAAGGATCTTAGCAAAGGAGCCTCATTAAGTACATGATTTCACTTAATTATGCTTACGTTATTTTTAGGGGTATTTTGAACATGAAACTCGAAACTTTAGACATGCAGCATCTAACATAAATAGGAAATAGGAAATATGAGATAGGAAACAATGAATGTGAAAAATGAAACACTAATATCTATCATGGTACAAATAAAGATATGAAACATGGGACTTTGTACATGAAATACTAATGCCAAACATGAAACTGTGGGAAAAAAATAAGATTTTGGCATTATTTCAAACATGAAACTCTAAACTTCAAAGATGCAACTTTTGACGTAAATGTGAAACATAAATTTATACAAGATGAAACAAAAACATAAAATTTGCAATTATCAATATAAATTATGCAACAATGTATATTGAACATGAAACACAACATGCATAAAACATAAAATGCTAGGCATGTAACTTGGGTAATTATATATGAAACATGAACCTCAAACTTGAAACTATGGTTAAATAATAAATTTTGGGTTTTTGAAAATGCGAAACCTGAGGCACATAACAGTATACATAAAAATTTAAATGTCAAATATGAAACAACCTTTTATCCTTTAATACATAAATGTTTTATTTTTTATTTTAATAAGTTAATTTTGGTTCGTCCCGGCATTGTAGCCATGCCGCTTATTTTTCACAAGTATGATTTTCCATTGATACTTTGACAAAGACAGGATAAGGATAATAAATATAGAAGTTATAGCTTGCTCAAAATCTACCTCTTGTTCCACGTATCAAAGAATATGTTTCCAACGTCTTTGTCTCCTCTCCCTTTCAACACAAGTACACAACATTGGAAATTGAGATTCTAGGATTGGAAAGGGTGCGTTTGGTATTGTTTTTCAAATGATGTTTTTGTATTTGCTTTATAGAATAAGAATGATTAGTTTTTGGGGAATTTGAAAATGTGTTTGGTTGATTGTTTTAAAATAGTATATGAAAATGAAAACAATACAAATGTGTTTGGTTTGTTTGCCTGAAAATTTGGTGACAATGAAAAAAAAATGATAAAATAATTTAATGAAACCTTTTTCAATATCTAAATATTTTAAATGGTCTTATTATTATTATTATTATTATTAATTTTAACAAACAACTAAAATAGTTTTAAAAGGGTTTAATTTATAATATAGATTTTATATCATTTAAAGCATTAGTTAATTATATTGTTGGATGATTTATCCACATAAATTATAGATAATATATAATTATAGCAATTTTATATTCGTTAAAACACTAATTACTATTATTAGTAAAGAACTAAAATAATATTGGTGCACTATTTTTTAAAATTTCTTAGCATATTATAAAAAAAGTTAAATTATAACATAAATAAATAATGTAAGGCTAATACTAAGTTACATGCATGTAACTTACAACCCTCTCACATAAATAGTGAGTGATGTGGGCCCACTCACTATTCATATGAGAGGATTGTAAGTTACATGCATGTAACATAGGGGGATCCATAATATAATATTAACAAAGCAAGTGGATTGTGGGACATGTGCACTATTATTCACAAATAAAGCATTAAAGTTGTATCTTTAGTGGGCCCTAGAAAAAATAAAAATCAGAAAACGTTAAAAGGTTGTTTTTCAGTTTCCTTTGTTAAAGTGAAAAACAAGATAGTTTCATCTTCTTTAGAAAATAGAAACCGATACTATTTAATCCTAACCAAACGCATTTTCTTATTTTATGTTTTTGTAAAATGAAAAATGACAGATGTAAAATGGTACCAAACGCACCCTAAAGCACTACCAAACTTATTTCTAAAACTTTTTTTTAAAATATTGTCGTAGTTATCTAATTTATTTTTTCTTTTTTCAAGTCATGAAACTCTATTGAGCAGCCTTTTCTGGGTTCAGATTTTAGTTTTGGTTTTAATTGATTCATGAATTAATAAAAAAATTTACTATTTTAGAGTATTATTTTTTATTTTGCATCATTTTTATCAACATATCTTTATTAGGACTGGATTTGTACTTTGTCCTAAATAAGTTGTACTAGGTGTATATTTGACATTTCTTTTTAAAAACAAAAAAAAAATGTAGATGCTTTGTAAATATTTGGCTTCACATTTTGGTGAGAAAAAATCCCACATGGAAAAGTTAGCAAATCCTTCCCCTTTGATTAACCTGTACATATGTGGATTATTTCTTAAGATTAGCATGTAGAAAAATCAATTAACAAAAGCTTATTAATTATAAGCTATCTAAAATGTACTTTATTTAGTTCACAATTTTTTGTTATCCATTTATTTTATAACACATTATCAGCACGATAGCTGATTGTGGGCAGTTTAATTTTTATTGCTTATGTTTATTATGTCTTATCATTATGTTTTATATTGTGAGTTTATTATTCATGTCAATTTAATTATTTTTTGTTTATAATAATTTTAATGGTTGATTCTATAATACCGCTTATATTGTTATTACCTTATTAATATGTTATTATTTTTTAAGAATGATTGTTTAATTATTTGACTTTCAATATTGTTGTTGTAACCTAAAGTTTACAATATAAATGAGGTGGTGAGAACGTAAAATTCTAACCTCATTAAAAATCAAAACCTGAAACTCTAAGTTATGATTTTAAAATTTAGGACCTGAAATTTTGAATATATGCATAAAGTTTATATATATTTCATAATTTTTGTTTTGCTTATGTTCACATATCTTATATTTATATTAGAATACTTATTTTTCCTTTGATTACTATAAAAAGCTTTTGAAAAATAGCAAATCTCACGAATCTGCAAATCCCCGCTCCTGGAGTTTCTGGAAGAAACTATCGTTCTTGGGTGTTGAATGTAAAAATGCACATATACGTTATGGGCCTAGATGACACAATAGCAGAAGGAAATAAAACATCTTTGTAGGAAAAATCAAAGGCTGTGATTTTTCCCTGACTCCATTGCACATGAGAGCCTGAAAACTCAATATCTAAGGATCCATTAAATAACCTCAAGGAAAGATTTTACCACTAGAGGTATATTTTCCTTTAAAATGCCAAACATAAGTGGTTAAACCTGATGTTCTAGGATTATGCAAGAGTCTCTGATTACAACTCTGCTCTGCTCCGCATGACCTCAGAATTGAAATTGTGTGGTGTAAATATTACTAATAGAAGTACGCTTGAAAAGACACTCTACTTTTTATGCATCAAACATTGTCCTACAATAACAATATCAAGAGTGTCGATAAAGAAAATACTCTAAACTAATAACATTTCTTTTAGTTATTGAAAAACATAATGAGCTCCTGATCATGAAAAATCATGAATTACGGCTAATTAGCTCTCAAACATTCCCAAAAGCGAGTGAAAATACACATACTGATAGTAGATAATTGAGGAGGCAAAAGAGGTCGTAGTCACTACCGTCGTAGTGGTTACAGGCATGCAAGACATTTGAATAATAAAAATGGATGCCACAGAAGTGGAACGTCTATGAGAGACATAGTAAAGAAGATGGTTCAGAAAGAAAACAAGACTAGATATGATAACGAAGAAATTTGTTATCGATGTGGAGGAAAAAGTCATTAATCACGTAGCTACAGTACGAACAAACAATTAGTAGACCTTTACCATGCATCCAAGAAGACGAAAAGAAAAACAAATACTACTTTAGTCGATAACTGAAATACTGTTGATTTGACTCTTCTTGATGTGTTTGAGGATATAAAGGGGGAAAATTGTCACTTAATCAGTGATAATGTGATGTACTTAATATTTATATTTAATTCTGATGTCTAACGTGAACCTTTGTTTAATGAAAGGTTATGGATTTCAGAAATAAAATTACCTATTTTGGAAACGAGAGCTGGGGAGGTATGCTTGGTTGATAGTGCAACCACAAGTACTATTCTCCGAGATCAAAATATTCCTTGGAGACAAAATTACTTAAATGAAAAGTAAATAATACATCTAGTCCTACAGACTTGATAGTAGGGTCCAGAAGAGACATACTCTTGTTAATAAGTGGAACAAAATTAATCATCCAAAATGCTTTGTATTCAACAATATCCAAAAGAAATCTACTGAGCTTTAAAGATATCCGCCAAAATGGATATCTTATTGAGACTTTAAACGAAAATAATATAAATATTTCTGCATTACTAAGAATGTCTCAGGAAAGAAGTGCATATTAGAAAAGCTCAAAG
Organism: Citrus medica; assembly: GCA_002013955.2. Classification (NCBI taxonomy): domain Eukaryota; kingdom Viridiplantae; phylum Streptophyta; class Magnoliopsida; order Sapindales; family Rutaceae; genus Citrus; species Citrus medica. Next base: position 201,145 of record MKYO02022235.1, on the reverse strand, counting down.
CATCCTCATTAGGAATATATTACACAATCATAAATGTGATTGAAAGCTACACATTGATGAACCAAAAGTTGATCTAAAAATATTTATGTTCTAACATGATTGCCTTGAACATCCTGGATCTACAATGAAGCGTATAAATATTGAAAATTCGCATGGATATCTGTTAAAGAACCAGAAGATTTTGTTGTCCAATGAAATTATTTGTAGCACTTGCTTACAAAGAAAATTTGTGGTTAGACCATCCCCTTCTAAGGTTGGTCATAAATGTCATTCATTTTTACAAAGAGTTCAATGAGATATATGTGGACCAACCCATTCAATTAGGGGACCATTTCATTATTTTATAGTTTTGATTTATGCATCTACACAGTGATCACATGTTTGTTATTGTCCTCCTGGAATGTTGCATTTGCAAGATGGCTTGCCCAAATTATAAGATTAAGGGCACAATTTCCAAATTATCCAATTAAAATCGTACGTTTTGATAATGTTGGTGAGTATATATATATTTAAGATATTTGATGACTACTGTACATTAGTAGGTATCGATGTTGAGCATCTAATTCCACAAGTACATATACAAAATGGATTGGCAAAATAATTGATTAAGCAGTTGCAGATAATTGCAAAAACTTTACTTATATATACAAAATTACACGTGAGGTCATGTTTTCTACATTGTGGCATTGATTTGTCCAAGACCCACTGATTATCATCAATATTCTCCATAATAACTTGTACTTGGTCAATAACCTGATATTTCCCATCTACAAACTTTTGGTTATGTTGTGCATATTCCTGTATCACCGTTTCAGTGTACAAAGATAGGACCTCAACGTCGTTTGGGGATTTATGTAAGTTTCAACTCACTATCAAATATAAGATATCTTTAACTCCTGACGGTTGATCTTTTCAACGTACAATTTGTGGATTGTCACTTTGATGAGATATTTTATTCCATCATTGAAGAATAAAAGTCTCCTAAAATAAGGCATGAAATTTCTTAGGAATTTTCCACTTTGTCTCATTTAGATGCTCATACTAGTTAATGTGAAAATGAAGTACAAAGGATAATACATTTGCAATAAATTGCAAATCAATTATTAGGTGCATTTATAGATACAACATAAGTAACCAAGTCATATAATCTAACTACTAATACACCAGCTTGGGTGGTTGTTCGTACAAGAAGATTAAGTGTATAAGTAATAAATGAGTTAATTGTTACACGTAAAAAATATGGCAGACCACTTGATGTTGGCGTGAGTTGTAAAATAAGAGATAAATAAGAGAGATTATAGGAGTTAACCAAATCAGAAAGATTTTAGGAATAAGCCATAAACTACTAAGCCATTATTCTAGCACTAAAAATCTGTATAGCCCAAAAATAGCGTAGCAAATCTCTCTATAAATGTATACAATACCTCTATAACTAAGAGAATGAAAAATATACTGAAACAAATTGACATGGTATTAGAGCAAGTTACGACCTGGTCCCTTCTTCACGCCCAGTCCTAGGACTTAGCCTCGTATCTACCTATGGCAGCCACCGAAACACCAACCCAGACAGAGGAATCCACCACCGACCGGATTCTCTCTGAATTACTCACCTCCAAGATGGCCGAAGCTCTGTCCAAAGCCCAGGCCCCAACCGTGACCTCAGGACCTGCAGCTCTACCGATTGGCATCAAGTTAGATGGCTCCAACTATGGCTTGTGGTCCCAAGTTGTCGAGATGTACATCTCCGGCAAAGACAAGTTGGGTTACATCAACGGCAAACTGACCCCGCCATCCCCTACCGACCCGCCCTTTCGCAAATGGAGCACCGACAACGCCGTTGTCAAAGGATGGCTTATCAGCTCCATGGATCCGACGTTAATTGGAAACTTTATTCGCTTTCCCACAGCCAAACACGTATGGGATTCTGCTGCCACCACCTATTTTGATGGTGGTGATACATCCCAGGTTTATGATCTTTGGCGCCGTGTTTCACGTCTCCGTCAAGCAGGTGGATCCCTAGAAAAATATTAAACTGACTTGCAAGGTCTTTGGCGTGAAATTGATTTTCGACGTCCAAATCCAATGGAATGCCTTGCTGATATTCAAAGGTATAATAATCTCCTCCAAGAAGATTGGGTCTACGTTTTTTTGGGTGGTCTTGACAACAAGCTGGATAACATCCAGAGTGACGTGCTGCATCTACACCCGTTTCCCACCATAGAGCAAGCTTATGCTTATGCCCATAGAGAGGCTCTTCATCAGATGGTGATGAACGCAAGTGTTGAGTGTTAGAAAATGTATATTTATAAAGGAGAAAACCGTCATTTTACATTTCAAGTCTTACTAACAACCCTTACTTTTATGTATTTAACCTTCTTGTGATTTAATTACATGTGTTTTATTTTAATTAAGTATTTTATGTATTTTAGGGGCATTATAGTCATTTCATAATAAAGGAGAGATCAGACGGCAAAACCGACATCACTTTTGAACTCAGGACGGTCGAAAATCTTAAGAGGAGTATAAAAGGAAAAATGGCACTATTCACATCATATCAGTGGATGAAAAATCTCGCGTACGGTACATGCATCACACAGGATTATTGTCAACCAAACCGCGGTACATGTCATCCG